>JAHKKF010522531.1:3887-16655 GCA_019740295.1 Labeo calbasu
GTGTACTTTGTTTTAGTAACCTTTAATTTCATTAATATTATCTGCAAGTACAACTTTAAAAATATATACTATTATGATTTGAAGTACACTACGAATGCACAATCAATATAATTAAGCACATTCATTTTTCAAAAGGAAAAATACTAATAAACATTGTTTATGTCTATTTTAATTATAATTAAACAATATTTAAGCAATTTCCGCCACCTTGGATGGATTTTTGGAACAAGCTTCATGTTCATTTTCAGAAAAAAAAAAAAAAGTTCTTTTTTACAAACGGTATCATGTTATTAAACTAATGTATCAAACCTCTCCTGTCCTAGTGTGGACCATCTTACTGTGGTATGATTAACGTACCTGAAGTCTTTGCGATTGTAGAAGTCCCAAGCAGATGCATGGCAGACTACTTCACGTCCATCGGTCGGCTTTTCCAGCATGGACTTGCTCCAGAACTCAGGAGGCATGGGCAGAAGACCCAGAGAAGTGAAGAACCGGTCCGATTCCTCGAACATCCGCTTGGGGTTCCAGCCCTAAAGGACCAAAGAGCATCTCACAATCAGAGGACACCATGATTACAGACATTTACAGGTATGTAAGATATCAGTGCTGTTTGTGTCCTTCATAGGCTACTGCAGATTGTTAGAAAAGACTTCACCAAATGATTTTTCACCAAGATGGTTATTTACATTTTGCTTTTATTTTAGGTAATATCAGTTTACATTTCCAAACATTTATTTGCAATGGTTAAATGTAAATAATCCAATGACAGTTTGTGTGCACATGGCGGCATAAAACGTGTCTGTCAAACCTATTTGCACTCCATGTAAATGAGATGATATTTGTTGCTATTTACACTTTGTGCAAACAGTATCTACCACCATTTTCACTCAGTGTAAACAGCATTTACCTTCTTTGACACTTAACGTAAACAGGCCCTGCTTTCAGAAAATGACCCCAAGTGGGGCTTTCTCTTAGAGTTCAGACTGCGGGAATAGAAACATATAAAATAATGTGTTTTTAGTTGTAATCTTACTTGGGCAATCATGGCTGGCGTGGCATCCACTTGTGTGGCATCAGGGTATGGAATGACAAGGTCCATGATAGCAGACCATGTTTGGGCCCACATATTTCCTGAGAAAAACCAAGCAGAGAAGAACGTCAGCCAACTGAAAGGCAGGATGTGAGAGATGGTGTAATATCTCAGATCAGTGGCACTGGGGGAAACCACTGGGCTCAGAATCCCAAGCCATTTAATCTCCATTCATGTGGAACCATAGTGTGCACACAAACACAAGTACACACAGTTTCCCACACGTGCAAATGTAGCTACTGATATGTACACACACACAGTCACGCTTGATGATTTTGAAAGCACATTAAATCCTGTCGATTGCTTTGGAGTTGCCGCAAACATCTACAGAATATCAATGTAAACCCTCAAGAAAAAAGATCTGGATGGTGTTGTTTTTTAGCAGAAATTATGTAGATTTCATTTAGTTGTTCATGTTTAACCACTTCTGTAAAAGAAACTTTGGGTTTGCAAAGTATGCAGAATTGTGATTTGGTTTTTCAACATTTACTAGGTCATGTTGTTCAAAAACTATATGAATTTTTTCTTAAACACCAAAGAAAAAGTTAGCATATAATGAAAGTGAATGCTGACTAATGAATTGCTGACTAATTTAATTGCTGAATTTACTAAAATTATCTGAATTTATCAAAGATTATTATAACTGAAAATGGCCTGGATATTATATTGGCTACAATTTACTAATATAAGGTATATGTATTATTTATTTCTAAGCACCCCTTTTGAATACGTAGTATAATGTGTGTGAATAATGTGGACCCTGATAAATATGGAGGGTAATTAAGATGTACTAACAATGTTACGTGTGTTTAATATTATAAAAAAAACTTGCATAAAGCATTACTGCACATGTAAAGCAAGATTTACCATAAACAGACATCTCAATCTTACAGTAGAGTTTTATATTGTTTAGATGAAAACATAAATTTTGACAAAAATGGGTCATATTTTATGTGTCCGATAATAAGAGAAAATCACTTACTGCTTTTGACTGAATAACTTTAGTAGCTTTAATAAAAAGTACTGTAGATTTAATTCATACAATTTGATTTCAGCAATACTACAAACCTGTACCTTCACTTAAGACATATTGGCATTTAGTTTCTTTTGTTTTGTAATATAAATATATTTCTCTGAATCTCGTCTGTTCTAGAGACACAACACTGCAGTTTTATTTATTTATTAAGCAGTCGATCAGACCATCGCTCTGCATCTGATTGTTCAAAGGATTCCCTCAGCTCAGGCTTTTCTTCTCTCCTACTTGGAGACACATCCAGTTCTGACCTAAGCTCAGGCAGTCAGGTTGAGATGAGACTGGGTGTAGAGCGCAGAGCTGAAAAGGAGAAGATCAGACCTCCAGTCTGACTCTTCAATTGATTCCCTCACCTCGCCGTGTTTTCTTGCATGTATAGTGGTACCCCACCAGCAGCATGTGGGGAGACACCCATGAAAGAGTCCAGCAAAGATGAAAAACAGTCTGCACTTTCTCACCTCAACAATTGTGAGGTCAAACCTGTGCCTGGCAAAGACAAAGAGCAGTCTGGACTGTCACACCTCAACGACAGTGAGGTCCCATCTGGAGAATCACCCGTGAAAGGGTCCAGAAATTATGAAGAACAGCCTGGACTGTCTCTTCTCAACAATTATGAGGTCAGACCTGTGCTTGGCAAAGACAAAGAACAGTCTGGACTGTCTCACCTGAACAACAGTGAGTACAGATCTGGAGTATCACCTGTGAAAGGCTCCAGAAATGATAAAGAACAGTCTGGACTGTCTCACCCCAACAATTCTGAGGTCCAACCGGGACAATCACTAATGAAGGGGGACATCATAGATGATGAACAGCCTGGACCATCTCGCCCGATTAAGCTGGATCAGGGTGTTAAAAGAATAAGGGAGAATTTTGGAAGGACGGTGAGCAGCGAATGGAAAAAGATCTAGTTAGACCCTGACTCCTATCCTCCTGCATCATATGGAGATGCATCCAGTTCGGGCCCAAGTGCAGGCAGTCAGACTGAGAAACAGGGTGGCAAAAGAAAAGGAAAGACTTCTTGCAGAAGAAGCAGATCAGAGCACCAGTTTGAAACTTTATTGATTCCCTTAGCTCTGAGTTTGCTCACATGTACATTAGTTCCCCACATGTGTGAAAATGCTAAATGAAATGGATAAGGCATAATGACTATGGAGTCCCTGAGGGGACATGCTGAAAATTTATTTATTGTATTTGAAATTGTATTTCAGTGCAAAAGAAAAAAAATGTAAAAAAAAAAAATGGTATTAACTGCTTGGTGAATATCATGTCTCTAAAGCAGACAAGATAAGGTAAAATAAACAAAATGAAAAATCTCAAGTGTATAGGTACAGGTTTGTAGTATTGCTGAATAATCAAATGAAAAAATATAATGGTGCATATTCATTGTATGAATTAAATATTTATTTATTTATTTTTATTAAAGCTGCTGAAGTTATTCAGTCAAAAGCAATGAGTGATTTTCTTTGTTGTTTGATTGACTTGATTGACTGTAATGACAGGTTGTTGTCAGGGGACCTATAATGCAAAATTCACTTTTATCATTTTTGAATGCAATTACGTGTCTGTGGTGTGTGTACACAAAAATTGCAGTAAAAATGATGATTTTCTCCATTAATCAGAAACAATTGCTGTATCTCAATTTGCATCTATCCTAAATAGTATTTAAAAATTGAAGTGCAAATCTAATATTGCCTACAGTCCATTGTGTGGATTCAATAAATATCAAATCATCAAGAAATCAAATTTTGTCAAAGCTTGACACTTTCTGTATTAAAGTATAAAGTTCACAAAGTCTCATGAAAATGAAAGAGTTCTTCAAATTGTGACTGAATTACACGGAAAGCAAATAAAGAGCACTCCTTTTATAATCACTGGAGTTGTCGATCAGTTCAATATGATACTATAAAGGAAAATATTGAAAATTTTTTCTATAAAAATTAGGTTTGTAATTACTGAATACTGTTGTTAACAGTTAATTTTATCTGCATCTCAGTGCTTTACATGTGTATTTCCAAGACGTACACATGTAATATTATTACCAACTGCACTTACTAATGCACAACAATAGTAATTTAATGATTAAAATATCTTTACGAAAAAAAAATTCCCACCTTATCCACTGAGCCCTACCAAATCAGGTGTTGGTGGCACCGGTGTTATTGCCGTCAAATGTTAGTCTGGAGCCCTGCATTCTATTCTGTGCTGTTCTGTTCTATTCTATTGTATTCTTTTCTGATACAGTAGTGGATGATGGTGGTACATCACCATACCCAGAAAGCTCTAGTCTTCTAAATGGAGCCAAAATATGTAATTAAGTAGATTTTAGTAAGTTAGACATTATTAGTTAGGAATATAGATCCGAAATGAATAGGCATAATTAATAAAAACCATAATAATTTGTGTTTTGTCCAACACAATCTCATGGCAATGCATAGTTATTTTACAGTACATTTTGTCAAATTGGTGACTTATTCGTGCATTTTATATGATCTGCTTACGCCCCAGTGATAGTCATGTTGAGGGGTGGACCTGCATGCTTACTTTTTGTCTAAAAATGATACATTTCAGATTAATTGACATGAAAACGCAAACTCGTAAAATAGTCAAAGTACATTTTCCTGTGAGATTGTGTTGATTTTGTCACAAAACACAAGTTGGGGACTAACAAAAACCTGCAGCTAACAAAGTTTTTCTGTTGATTGATTTTCTGTGTTGATTTTTATTGTGAAAGCTGCATTTTTCCTCTAATTTAAATTTAAATTCCCATGAAGTAAAAGGGAGCCAGTTTTTAAACCAGTGAGTTTAGGTAACATGTATTACATGTTTTTGGTAAAACATTTACTAGCCAAAGCATAAAAAGTACAAAATGTGTTATTACAGTATGTATGTTTCATCTCTCACCGAGCAGATGAGCTGGAATTGGTCCTTTAAGGTTGATGCGTTCTGCTCCATATTTCTTGTACAGGGCTCTGCGCACATAGGCGTGAACGTTGAGGTAGAGCGGTTCTAGATCTTTCCACAAGGCCTCCAGATCCTGTTCAAAGGTGGGGGTCTCATACAAGGAACGCCAGAATGCCCCATTGTCCGTGTGACCTGATATTAGATAAACAATCAACAACATTTATTCCAAGTTCTCAGGAACTATTCTTAATGTGACTAATGTTTATTGCAACCTGGAACAAGGTTGTAAAATGTAGCCTGAAAACTAAATTCACAGAAAGATATTGAATATCTTTCTCCAGCTGTCCCGTGTTGCAAGAGGTCCTCATACAAAAAGTGCTTTATTTCCAGGCACTTACCATTGCTCTGTGCAGCTAAGTTGGCGAGCTCCACATATCTCTTGTAGCTGCTACGGAGCTCTCTGCCCGAGGCATTACGCCAACCCTGCCAGGCGAACAGCAGCTCGTCATAATCCCTGGACTCGGCCATGATCTTAGTCAGATCTGGGAAACAAAACACAAACACATCAAAAACAGCCTAAGGGGGTTATAGTAAGCAACTTGGCAGGCAGTGATATGAAAAACAGACTCTGTAAGCACTTTCATTATTCGCTGTTCCACTACGAACAGTTTGTGGTTAGTGTAACTAACAAAAGACAGAAAAAGACACAGTGAGTGTTTGCAAAGCGAGTGCACATCAAAAGAATTTCTTAAAAGTCATGTCTAAGAGTGTTCAAATTTTTTGGAGTCTAAGAATTTTCAAAGTTTTTAAAAACCTCTTTCTGCTCACCAAGGCTGCATTTATTTGATCAAAATACAGTAAAAACAGTAATATTGTGAAATATTATGACAGTTCAAAAGAACTGTTTTCTGATGGTGAATACACTGTTGTGGGATTTTTCTTTTGGCCAAATGGAAATGCAAAATCGATATTTCTCCCATTCACCACTGTAGAACCCAGAAATGTGAAAAAGGTCCGTAATGTAATTTTTTGCTCAAGAAACATTTCCTAGTTTTATCAATGTTGAAAGCAGTTGTGCTGCTAAATATATGTTGTGTAAACAGTGAAACTTCTGCTCACCAAGGCTGCATTTATTTGATGAAAAATACAGTAAAAACAGTAATATTATGAAATATTATTATAGTTTAAAAGAATGTTTTTCTGTTTGAATATATTTTAAAATATAATTATTCCTGTGACGCAAAGCTGAATTTTTTTAGCAGCTTTTACTCCAGTCTTTTCCCAATTTTTGAAAGTGGTGAATACACTGGTGTGGGATGTTTCTTTTGACCAAATGGAAATGGCAAAACTATATTTCGCTTGTTCACCACTATAGAACCCAGAAATGTGAAAAAGGTTCATATGCTAATTTTCTGCTCAAGAAACATTTCCTATTATATTATTATCAATGTTGAAAGCTGCTGTGCTGCTTAATACATGTTGTGGAAAGTATGATATTTCTGCTCACCAAGGCTGCATTCATTTGATCAAAAATACAGTAAAAACAGTAATATTGTGAAATATTATTACAGTTTAAAATAACTGTTTACTGTTTGAATATATTTTGAAAATTAATTTATTCCTGTGATGCAAAGCTGAATTTTTAGCAGCTTTTACTCCAGCCTTTGTCCAATTTTTTACAGTGGTGATAACACTGTTGTGGGATTTTTCTTTTGCTGTTTGACCACATGGAAACGCAGAAACTAAATTTCTCCAGTTTATCAAAACAGAACCCAGAAATGAGAAAAATGTCCATATGCTAATGTTTTTATTAAAGGGAAGTTTAGAAGAACAGCATTTAATTTAAATATAAATATTTAGTTACATCAATCAATTTAATGCATCCTTGTTAAATAATAAAAACAATAAGAATAAAAACTGAACCCAGTGTCTTGAATGGTATAGAAAAATGAATGCATGTGAACTCACCTGGATCTAGAGGCAGACAAGTTGATTCATCTTTGCAGACTGTGGCTACACTGTACAGGGTCTCCATGGATGCTAGCAAATTATTGTACTATGAAAATGGAAAAATATTCAAAGTCTTAATACAGTCTTTCAAAAAGCCCAAGTTCAGCTCTAACAAAAACAACTGTAACCTGCTGTCAGTTACGTAACACAGACAAAGATCTATTTATCTATATATTTGTCTGTCTTACCTCTATGAGCTCTTTTTCAGGAAGTGCAGCTCTCTCGAGGTCACTCAGTTTCGTCAAGATTCTCTTCACCGACTCGTCCTGGAAGTCGCTGGTGTCGAACTTACGAGCCTCTAGTCCATAGAAATTTGTGTGGTTTGCCATCTCCAAGTTTCTTTGCAGCTAAAGCCAAAAATTGCAGCGTGAGACTCTGAGAATGAGCGGTGTTTGTAGAATAGAGAGCGGCTAGGGTCTCACCATGATCTCCTTGTTGGGTTCAGTGATGTCAGTGTTGTAGGTCCAGGAGGCTTCAGTGTAAGCGTTCCAGACCTCCTCTGCTGTGTTGTTGTATTCGTCTAAGAACTGCTTGGCCAGTATTTCATCTGTTTCTTTACCTGAGGGATTCAAAACGCAAGAATGAGTTCTGCTCGTTTTCTGAGATATGAGGTCGCAGCATCTTAAAAATTCAAAAACATAATCAGAAAAAAGAAATCAAGCCTGATAAAATCTAACTTTCACATCGAAGAGGGAAAAATTAAATCTTCCCTATGGAAAAAAACATGCAAATGTATATTAAAGTACACTTTAGCATACTTTAAAAAAAAATAAAGACAGTACATATTAAGTTGTACTTAAGAGGAACTGTTAAATGCAGGAGTACTTAAAGGTGAAGTCTGACAGATTTTCTTGTCAAAATACATTCCCTCATCCCAGTTTAATGTTCATTTACTACTATAATGGGTTTATCTTCCTTAAAGAAATTAATATTTGGTTATAGAAGTGCATGTTTGCAAATAGGCTTTATTTCTGTAATTTCGCTAAACGACAGTAAGGAAATAATTTGCTTTCAAACAATATACTTAAGTGCAAAATGAATAATGTTTTTAGATGCTTAATTGCATGTTCCTTTTTAATTAAATTAAAATGTATTATAGTTTAAATTGACGTGAACTGCAATTAGTTGAACTTTTAATGTTATCTAACACATCAATGTTAAAAATTTTATTAAAACAATGATTTAAAATGTACTTTTAATTAAAATGTATTTAGAATTTACACTATTACAAAGTTCACTTTTTAAGAACTTGTACACTCTTGTGACCTTTAATTTAATTAATTTCACATGAGTACATTTTAAAAAATACACTACCAATCAGACGTTTATGAACAAGTTATCAATGCAAGTTATTAATGTTTTTTTTAAAAGTCTCTTCTTCTCACCGAGCCTGCATTTATTTGATCCAAAGTACAGCAAAAACAGTACAATTTTGAAATATTTTTACTGTTTAAAATAACTGTTTTCTATTTTAATATATTTTAAAATGTAATTTATTCCTGTGATTTCAAAGCTGAATTTTTAGCAGCATTATTGCAGTCACATGTTCCTTCAGAAATCATTCTAATACTCTGATTAAAACATTTATTGTTATTATTATTATTATTATTATTATTATTATTATGTTGGAAACAGCTGAGTAGAAGTTTTGAATGATTTCTGAAGGATCATGTGACAGTGAAGACTGGAGTAATAATGCTGAAAATAGCTTCGATCACAGGAATAAATTATATTTTAAAATATATTAAAATAGAAAGCATTTATTTTAAATAAAAATATTTCACAGTATTACAACTGTGTTTTCTTTAAGAAACATTAAAAATCTTACTGTTCAAAAACTTTTGACTGGTAGTGTATACCTTTAAGGGTTCAGGTACACTACATTCAGTACAAGTAAGCACACTTCTTTTTCACAACCCTAAAAAACATGGATCTGGCAACTCTGTAGGTAATAGACACAACTTTCCACCGGGTACATTTATGTGCAGGTCAGGAGGCATGATTAAATGTGTTATTTGTAACACAGTATGTTATGTTTTTTATGTAATTAACTAAATTACCAAGTTAAACTGGCTGTTCTAATAAAAACAGTTTCCAGACGTTCTTACCAATGTCTTCAGGGTAGCCTTCTGGTACTGGTGGCACCCAATTAAAATCAGGCCAGCCTAGCGTCTCTCCCGTCTTTGCGTTCTGTTCCTGCAGCCAGGTTGTAACCGGCTGGAAATAGGTCATCAGAGGGCCGGCGTCCATTTTGTCAGTTCCCAGAGCCTCTTGTAGTACCTCTGTCCAAGGCTTTGAAGAGCCAGACTGTAAGATTTTCCTTCCAGAACAGAATTACATAACATTTAATCCCAATGTACAGACTTTCCATTCATTGTGATGATACACCGGTTTCATCCAAACCACCAGCAGTGGCTTTGTATACTCAATACATACTCTAAAGCTGCTCCGGCCTCTTTGGATCTGTAGATATCGCATTTGTGCAGAGGTCCAGTTTGTCCAGCCTCCTGACATAATTTCTGATGGAACTGGAACTGCAGAATGAAGCTCACAAAGTATCTACAAAGAGGTTAAATGAGGAAGGAAATGTTACAGTATCTTGAGTCAACTCAGGTCAACTCATGAGTTTTGATTATTGATCGCTCATGATAAGAAACCCACCTGATGTACGGTGTGTTTCCAGGAATGTGATATTTCGCTCCAGCATCAAAATGCTCCTCTGTACGTTTGGTTGGTGGACAGATGCCTTGATATTTTGTCCTAATGATAGAATAAATATTCATATTGAAATTAATAAAGTACTGTTAATTTACATTTAAAACAATGATTTTTTATCTTAGTTGGCTGATAGCTTGGAAAAAAAAACATAAAAATGTAAGTAACTTTAACATGCATGTACACTACTACAGTAAGTAAGGTTTTTTTTAATGTTTTAAAAGAAGTCTGTCATGGTCAGCAAGGCTATATTGATTTCATTAAAAATACTGTAAACAAAAAATAAAGTAAAAACAGGAATATTGTGAAATATTACTGTAAAATAACCATCTTCTACTTGATTGTACCTTAAAATGTTTATTCCTGTAATAGCTGAATTTTCAGCATAATTACTGTAGTCTTCAGTGCATCATAATCTTTCAAAAATCATTCTAATATGCTGATTTACAGCTCAAATGTATTTTTATTATAACAGTTTAATATTGTTGTGGAATCTGTGATTTTTTTTTTTTTTTTTTTTTTTAGGATTCATTGAATAATATAAAGTTCAATAGAACAGCGTTTGTTTGAAACTGGTATCTTTTGTTACATTATAAATGTCTTTACTGTCACCTTTGGTCAATTTAATACATTTAATTTAATTTAATACTTTTTTTTCAATAAATAAAGAAAGAAAGAAATACAAATTTTACTGGCCCTAAACTTTTGAATGGTAGTGAATAAAAAAAACGTAAGCAAAAATATGGTTGTTTGTTTGTTTTTAACAATGGAATTATATTTAACAACGAAAACTATTTTTTATATTATATTATCATGTTTAATATTAAACAGATGAGTCACCATTTGTGAAAAAGAAGTGCACTTAATTGTATTAAATGTGTGCTTGTAGTTAATTACGTGTAATATGGATTACGTAACCAGATTCCAAAAATTAAGTATTAAATTACATTTTAAAATACTCGTAATCAGACTACAGTTACTTTTTTTATTACATGGTTACATATTATTCACACAATAGCACTAAACTAGCAGTAAACAAATGAAATATTTAATTTATTTAGTAAGTGTTTTATTTTGATTGTTGTTTTAAAATGAATTATTTTCATTTTAAATTTTTATGATTTAATTATTAGCTTTTTGAACCCCTTTCAGTTCCTTCACGAACTCCAGTTTGGGAAACCCTAATAATGTAATGTTTAATGCACTTACATTTTCTTACTGTTTGTATTTTTATATCAGTATGGTACAAGATTATCGTATTTAAATTAACGTGATAAACGAGTTAGGTCAAAGTAATCTAAAAGTAGTCTGATTATATTACCTAAATGTAAAATGGATTACTTTACTAATTACAATTTTTGTCATGCAATTTGGAATCAGTAACGGACTGCTATTTGTAATTAATCTACCTATATTTGCCCATTGCTGAGGCCAGTGTTCTATTATAAGACCCTGTTTTTTTGCTTTTGTTTTTTACCTGAGGTACCACCATTCTGCATTGTAACGTTCAGGTGGCGTTTGACCACTAAACACACCCCAGCGCCACTGATCAATAAGGTATCCAAAAGGAAGGAAGGCGATCTTTTCCAAAGCCATCTTCAACAGGTAGTTGATGTCACTTTCTATAGAATATCAAAGATGTAATTATAATGTCATTATTGTAGGTTTACATGAGTATCATTCTGAATGTCTTTCACCTACCAGCATCGTCAGTCACTTGGTCCAGGAGTCCGATGGTGTGGAGATGTTTGGGTGTGGACACAGACAGAGACAGCACATCCCCTACGGCCTCATGGAAGCCAGGATTGGCTCCACCACGGTAGCTGACTGGCTGGTCTTTGTACTGGAGGTAATATTCCACATGGCCCATCTCGTGATGCACGGTGAAAAGCTGCTCCATGGTCACAGTGGTGCACTGTTTGATTCTGTCAGGGATCACACATTTCGCTATATTACTTAAGAATATATTTGATGGTGGTTTGTTTAATTTTTATTTTATATTACAATAATTCCTGCCCATTCCTCCCAGTCCCTTCCAATATTTTGAAACAACTAATTAAGAACAAGGATGAGGATAGTACACAAACATCAGATACCCTGAAACACAGTTTGCCACTGTACAACAATAAGAATGACTTTACTGAGATATGATTAACATACCTGAAGTCTTTGCGGTTGTAGAAGTCCCAGGCAGAGGCATGGCAGACCACATCCCTTCCATCAGTGGGTTTCTCCAGCATGGACTTGTCCCAAAACTCGGGAGGCATTTCGATCAAACCCAGAGAGGTGAAGAACTCCTCGGACACCCTGAACATGTGAGTAGCATTATAACCCTGTGGATACAAATGACTTTATCAATCTCTGGAGCGCTTAGGATGTTGTTCACTCATGAAGATGTAGTTCTGTTTGCATACTTTATCAACCATGGTTTGTGTCACATCTACATTGGGCTTGCCAGGAAAAGGGACCATCATGTTGTAAATGTTGTTCCACGTTTGTGACCACATGTTGCCTGAAATAGAAACCATACACAATGAGAACTTCACCGCAAACACCCAAACTTCCTTCTCAGCAGTCGCAAAGCCACATATTTTGAATTTCAGTTGTTATATATGACGATCACAATGTAGAAAACAAATACATATGACTGCATGAACCGAACCGTGTTGTCCTTGTTGTTACGCAATAGTCCGCAAGAGAAAATAATACTTGAATTTATAAGATGACCCCATTCAAAAGTTTACACACACACTTGATTCCAAAATCGACAGAGTATTTTTAGTGTCTTTCGCACTGATCTAAAAACAAAAGTGAGCTGGTCTCGCTGGCATGATCGTCGACCCCAGAGAATTAATACTGTGTTGTTACCTGAATGATCCACAGCTGTTTTGCTTTGTTTTTTAGTGATAGTTGTTCATGAGTCCCTTGTTTGTCCTGAACAGTTAAACTGCCTGCTGTTCTACAGAAAAATCCTGCAGGTCCCACAAAGTATTTGGTTTTTCAGCATTTTTGTGTATTT
>JAHKKF010522534.1:1638-15768 GCA_019740295.1 Labeo calbasu
GTCTGACTTTGACATGTATATATTGCCATTATTATGTAATCAAAATGAAAATTATTATTGCTGGTCTTCAATGATAATGTCAAGTTACTTTAATGCATGTGCACCAAAAAATGATAAGGATTTATGCTGATATCGTCGTGCTGACAAGGATTTATGCTGATATTTATGCTGATATCCGTCCAATACCCACACTTTTGGGTATTTCCAAACTTTTGGAGGGCAGTGTACCTAAAGTGCTCTATTTTCAAGCACTAATTTTGTACCCATCTTTCATACAATAGCTGGGTTCAAGTGTACTACAAGTGGTAACTAAATATATATTTTTTTAATACAGAGATAGTTTGTTAAAAGCACATTTTAGTTCATATTCATGTTGTCCCAAAACAGCACATTTGAGTACACTTAGATGTTCTTAAAGGAGTAGTTCACTTCAAGAAAAAAAAATTACAGATAATGTACTTACCCCATGGTCATCCAAGATATTCATGTCTTTCTTTCTTCAGCCGTAAAGAAACTATGTTTTTTGAGGAAAACAGTTCAGGACTTATGGTGCTCGCAAGTTTAATTTTCCAAAATGCTGTTTAAATGCAGCTTCAAAGGGCTATAGATGATCCCAGTCGAGGAATAAGGGTATTATCTAGCGAAACGATCGGTCATTTTCTAAAAAAAACAAAAAAATGTATATACTTTTTAACCTTGTCTTGTCTAGTTCTGTCATGCGCATGCGTACTCTGTGTAATGCGGGTGAATACAGTTAGGGTTTGTCGAAAAACTACAATCTAATTTTCTCCTCCAACTTCAAAATCATCCTACGCTCTTAAAAATTAAGGTGCTTCATGATGCCATAGAAAAACCTTTTTTGTCTAAATGGTTCCATAAAGAACCTTTAACATCTAAAGAATCTTTGTGTTTCACAAAAGGTTCTTTGTGGCAAAATAAGGTTCTTCAGATAATAAAAAGGTAAGAAAGAGATGATTCTTTAGAGAACCTTTAATTGAATGGTTCTTTTTGGAACCAAAAATGATTCTTCTATGGAATCACTGTGAAGAACCTTTTAAAGCACCTTTATTTTTAAGAGTGTACATTGTGGCAGAAGTACCGACCCAGTGTTTACAAAGTAAACGTGCAAAAAAGGTCAAATACCCTTTATAAAAAAAAGGTAAAACAGCGAAGAAGGACGATTTTGAACTTGGAGGAGAAAATGAGATGGGAATTTTTCGACATACCTTATTGCACAGAGTACGCATGCGCATGGCAGAGTTAGACAAGACGAGCATTTGAGGCTAAAAAGTATATAAAATGTTATTTTTTTTTAGAAAATGACCAATCGTTTCGATAGATAATACCTTTCTTCCTCTAATGGGATCATTTAGAACCCTTTGAAGCTGCATTTAAACTGCATTTTGGAAGTTCAAACTCGCGGGCACCATAGAAGTCCACCATATGAAGAAATATCCTGAAATGTTTTCTTTAAAAAACATGATTTCTTTACGACTGAAGAAAGACATGAACATCTTGGATGACAATGGTGTAAGTACATTATCTGTAAATTTTTGTTCTGGAAGTGAACTGCTCCTTTAAGAATACTAAAGAATAATTTTTAGTATATAAAGTACAAAATAAATGCGTGAAAATAAAGCACTTTAAGTATTAAAGCCTATTCTCACACTCCTAATAAAAAAAAAAATAATACACATACAAGGATTGACATAAAAAGAGAATGTTTAAAATGTTTGCTAGAAAAAGCAAGGAGGAAAAAAGATGAGGAACCACTCAATAAGGTATAGTAACACAAACCTAAGCAACTTCAGTCATGATGAATGCTTAGATGCTCAGCAACATTACATAAATAATGAATATAATGTTCGATTTTTAGCCTTACGTTACTGGAAAATGTTTACAGCAAAGACGTACATGAATAAAACGGGTGTATTGCAAGCTAAACAACCTTATTGAGGAACAAGGGCTTGGTATTCCTGTGATTTAACATTCAAGTGGTCACATAAAAATCTCTCATTTCCTGACAAGGTGAGCAGGTATAGGGCTGCTTTATCTAACTCCAGCACTCCAAGCAATATATTCCTGCTTGATTTTAATGAAAAGACTCTTTGTTCGATACATTGCATGCATTTTCTCATTCATAGCATTTGTCACAGTATATCAGGTCACCTTACCACCCTTGCTGGGTGCGCTTGACCTTTCCAGTCAGTAATTACTATCTTCCTCTTCACTGCACTCAGCGAACATTGTATTGACCGGTGCTGACAAGGTGAAGTTCAAATGTGAAGGGTTTTGAGCTCTGCAATTGCAAGAATTAGGTTTTACACAATGTCTCCGGCCTGAATGATTGACATTATGGCAATCATTCGGTTGCATTACTCATGTCAGTCACGAAGGACATTCTATTTAATGCTTTTAACACTTAGCGACTCTTTAAAAGCAATCTCAGATTGAATCTTTGAAACCAGAGTGTATTTTTTTAATCTGGTTATTTCAAGATAAACAGTCTGCTGAGTTTCTGTTTCTTCAGAAATATAACACCTACTTTTCAATGGGATAAGCCCCTATGAACTGCAATATCCTACTGTTGACAATAAGGATTGGGATGTCTGCCAAAAAAGGGGAGATATATAAATATATATATCCAATAGCAAATCCAGCTGCAATAAAACCTTTTTCTTGTCGGACAGCTCATGGACAATGATGCCCAGGGATTCATCTCACAATGGGAGTGAGTCAGGGGACTAAACAAGATCACACACATTAAACCAAGCGAATCTGTGACAGGTCAATCCCCACGGTCCACACTTTTCCAGTGCTACAGAAGCTCTCATGGACATCTCAGAGACAGAATGAGTGGCACTCTATGAAAGAAACAGATTGGTTGAATGAATCAGAGCAAAAGAGAACACTGGGAGATCCGTTTCAGGAATGAAACACAGCCGGTGTTCAAAACCACATTGTTTTTCTTAGGGCAAAGTGTCAAATGTCTCATAAGCAATTTTTATGTTAAATTAAAAAAAATAGTTCGATTTTTTTTTTCTTTTTCCCCCTCTAAAGTCATGAAGAAGAGTTATTCAAGATAAGGAGCCATTTTACTTGTGTTTCTTTCATTTCTCTGGTCTGATACAGAAGTAAATTCATTCAAAAGCATTTCAACGAAGAATTTCCTTCCAAGAGATCCACTTGTTTGCCATTCTATTGAGCATTTAGAATTTTTACTTTGCGCCTGAAATATATTGGTGAGCGAATATTATATAATTCAAACTGTTTAGCAAGATATAGGCAAAAAGGACCATGTTGAAGTATTGATATATTAAACAAGTAATTCATTTTAAGCTAGTATTATAGAAAGTAAATCCAAACAAACAAACAAAAAAACTAGCTGTACTGTTTTGGGCCTTACATATGCCTCCTACTCCACCTCATTGCTCATGGGCTCCTACACTGAGCAGCTCACACATCCAGCAGATATTAAATAATTCTGTGCTTAAATAACAGATGAGGCCACTGTCTAAGAGAGTTCAGTGGTATTTCATTTTCACTAGACATTTATTTTATATAACTTGCTGGTCACACATTCTATGGAGCACTTTTACACTACCTTACACCATAGTGAGATCATTTTTACACGAAAACATAATAACAAGTTAGCAAACAAGTCTGGATGCATGATCTACATTGTGCATGATTAAAAACGTAAATGTAAATTCGGAAACTAAAATCCAACTAGTGGTCAGAATGCAGAGTTGCTACTAGTAATAAAGTCTCTTCTGTCTAATAAATACACAAAACTACTACAAAACTAGCAGCATACAAAAGTACTTTTGCAAACCACAGGAATGTACTAACTTGCTATTTTTACTTTATCATGTTTGGGGATTTCAATCCATCAATAAGTCTGCATGTTTCCACTGGACTGGAAGGCATGTGAGCTTTGCAGGAAAATTTGTTTTAAAATAATGACATACTGACTCATTTCAGACCCACAGGAGGTTGAAAAACAGTCTCTCTGTCCAAATGTCTGGCAATCAGATTTCACATTGTTGAAAAGTATTGCAACATCTGAACATTAATGCTGTCCAATATGCTCATTCTAAGACATTTTTAATCACATTGTGTGAAATCAAATTTCCCTTGTTCTCTTGAGATAAAAGAGTTCATTGTACCATGAAAACCTACTTTCCAAACTCAAATTTTGACTTGATGACACAAGACCAACTACAATTACACAATCAATGAGTGTTTATATGCACAACAATATGCTGATAACCATCGCCATCCAACTCATCAACGTAACAAAAACGCATTCACATTATAAGATTTGAAATCACTTTCTCTTCTTGTTTTTATATGCACACTATAGAAGCTGCCAGAACACAGCAACAGTTTTATGCAAAAGTTTGAGAACCCTCTGCAGACTCATGTCAAGAATTTGAACAAAACAAGAGCTGCTTGTTACGTAAAAGATGTTTACATATAGTCCAAGACAAAAAATAATAGCTGAAATTCTTAAAATAACCCTATGTTGAGGACAACTGAGTGACTCAAACACAACTATTAAAAAGGTTCAAATGTTCACTAATGATCCAGAAGGAAACACAACGCATTAAGAGCCGGGGGGTGAAAACTTTTGAACATCTTTTTTTTTCTCCACTTAACGCTGCCCTTCGGAAGCAACAGAAGATACTTGCATGTTTCCCGGAAGACAAATTAAGTACAATTTACCTTGATCTTCAAACTCAAAAATGTTTCACCTCCCGGCACTTAATGCATTGTGTTTCCTTCTGGAGCAACAGTGAATGTTTGAATCTTTTTTAATAGTTGTGTTTGAGTCTCTCAGTTGTCCTCAGTGTGAAAAGTTGGATCTCAAAACCATACAGTCACTGCTGGAAAGGGTTCAAATATGCAAACAATGCTGAAAAACTGAAGAATCTGCAGGACCTGAAGGATTTTTCTGAAGAACAGTGCTCACTTCAACTGTTCTGAACAAACAAGGGACTCATGAACAACCTTCACAAAACAAAAAAACAGTTGTAGATCATCCAGGTAACCACACACAGTATTAAGAACCAAGGGTTTCCAAACTTTTGAAAGGGGTTATTTTAATCATTTCAGCTATTTTTTTTTGTCTTGTGGACTATATGTAAACATCTTTTATGTAAACTATCTTACTCAGGACAGTATTAAATAAAAAAGATCATGCATTTTGTATGACCTCTCTTATTTTGTCAAAATTATTCACATTTTCACAGATTCTGCAGGGGGTTCCCAAACTTTCAGGGGATTGAGTGAATCGAGTGAAACCGAGTAAAACCGGGGGCAAAATTGGGTGTTTGTGACTTTTAAAAACACAGTAGTTTAAGAAAGTTGGACCCAAACTAGAAACTGGTTTGAGATTCACTAGCTTAAGGCGTTTATATGACCTCTACACATTGTCAGGTTATTAAACATAATTTGTATCCTGCACAATGTGAAGCATATTTAGGATTCAAAAAATCTGGATGATGTAATACAAAGGAAACACTGTAAATTCTTAACAATATATTAGATTTAAATTAGATTTTTTTAAAAGTTCCCCAAAGAAACCTTCATTTACTTGTTTTTTTTTTTTTCATAAAGAACTATGAAATTATTTACTTTGAATAACTTTTTTTATAGTCTACTAAACCTTTCACACAGTTGGATGGTTTTGTGGATGCTAAAATTTCTTTATGTAACCAAATACTGTATCTAGACAAAGAAACGTTTAGAGTGCAAATAGTATTCACTGAACTTTCAGCAGAATAGTCTAATTTAAATAGTATGTGCAGAACATTTATGTGTAGATTGTGAAAAGGTTTGTTTGTCTGTTTATATAAGTGCAAAAAAACTGTCCTCAAAGGCATTTGGATTTTTGCCAACACCAACTAATGCAAATGTTCATAAAATGTAGATCACGTCCATTATTTGTACACCGATGAATGCGTTTTCATACACAGGCTAATAATGCCATTTATACAGTTAAAAGCCTGTCAATGTGTTGGCTTATCTGAGGTCAAATGGCACTTGAACATCTTGATTTTATTACATCACAGCATCTGCAATTCACTTCTTCTCCTCTTTAATCAAAAACCTATGAGGACTGAATTGCAAACTCGTGAAAAAAAGGCTAAAACCTTTGGCTTGGAGTAACATCTGCGCTATCGCATTGCAGCCTTGAGAACTGCTGGGATGTTGATGTGAAAGGACTATTCCCCTGCCTACATCAGAAGTGGACTGTGTTGACTTCTCTTTTTACTTACACAAATGGTCTCATCTGTAGTGAGCCAAATGTTTTACAGAGCAAGGCCACAGAGGGAAAAACGCCTCTCCTTCCCAGCGAGAGCGGATGGATCGGCGAGTGCCGGGAGGCGATCTTCTGTTACCTGTTCATCTGCCAGCGCGGGCTGAATCACTCGGCCCAGACAGCTGGCCTTCTATCGCTCTCTGATGCCATTTCCCATCCACTCCATATTCAATGGCAGTTCACAAAATGAGAAGCCACATTCCCTTTGTCTTTTTCTCTCTCGTTCCCTTCAGGATTTACTAAACGCCTCGGCAAGTCGAGCAGCAGGTTGAGTCTCAAAGTATCTGTTTCAGATCAGGTCCAAACCGGTCTGCTCCACACTCTGCAAAATCCTCATGCCCATTCAAACAGTCATTTGTATCAAAAATACCCATTTACTGTTTGATGACTTCGCTTCCCTGACGAGGTACATGAGCAAATCAATGCTTATTACAAGAGCTGCCAGAGGAGGGATCAAATGAGCTTAAATGTGTGATTGCTGGGTCTTTGCTGATTGTTTCCTCTCATCATTGTGGCCATCCTCACCATATTACACCATGCTTACATTTTTCTCCTCTGGGAGGAGGCTATTTGTTTAGACTTTCTGCTCAAATGAGAATGCAAATTGGACTAAATGATATTTCAATAAAAGAAATACGCAGTTCATACCATGCAAATTAGAGTAGAGACTTTGGCATCAGAGTGAAATAATGAAATGAGGTAATGTCATTACTGATTCAGTCATTTTTCATTCACTGTGGAATTTCTATCATCCGATGGGTTCTGTTCAAATAGGTTTTATATCCTTTGTCACTATGAAAGGTTGTAAGGGAGGCACATATTTAATTATATAATTATCAGTAGAGATCAGTAGGATTTTTAAAAAAATATATGTCTCTTATGCTTACCAAAGCTGCATTTATTTGATTAAAACAGTATAATTAGGGGTTCAGATGAGTAGCGTGAAACCCTATTTTAATTGTTAAAATGGTCACGGATGAGTGATTTCCACGTAAAACTGATCATGCAGACCAAACCGTAAGTTGTAGAGACTTGGAGGGATGGTAGTACTCACACCACCTACAACGTGACCCAGGCTTGCCCCAATCGGCCTGACGGGGGCGCTATAGCGATCGAATGTACAAAATTGCTCACAACTCCTTTTGGTCCAAAGTGCCACAGGTGTCAATGGGGACATTTGCGTATCTCAAAAAAACATGGGTGGTATCACATTTTTTGAGGGCGTAAACTATTGTACATTGCTGAACTATTGTTTTCCGCACATAGACACGATATTCGTAGCGTACGATAGACCTCCTCGTTCCGAACAACTTTGCCTCTAGAACCACTGCTGTCAGTCAAACCTTTTTTTAAATGATTGATGTGAAAAACCTGCTTTTAAGAACTAGTCCTTGGTTTTTTGCTCAGTCTGGAAAAAAAACACCACAGAGCAATTCTCTGGACTCTCTAGGTCAGTAATTATCAAAAACATGTTGAAATTTATTCTTTGGGAAGCTATAACGGGGTCCTTTAGAAAAGGGGCCCTTCCAAATATACCCAAAAGCCTATAAAGCCTAAACGAAAACTTAAAACTTCACAAAACCCACTGAGCACATGCGACAGGTGATTCTAAATAAGCATGCAAAGTTTCAGGGAGATTGGACCACAGCTAGTGCTACAACAGTCATAAATGTTAAAAAAAACATCATATTTCTATGGTAAATCACCTGGATTTGACAAAAAAATTATATTTTTTAAAATAATTAATTTATAATAATTAATTGCTAAATAATATGTAATGTCTTTTTCCTTATGTGCTTAAATACCTAAAGCGCTTGAACCCCGGTAATCGCTTGCAGCTATATTTGTGAAATATTATGACAATTCAATTCAAATCATTTCTTTATACATATATATTTTAAATTGTAATTTATTCATGTGATGGCAAAGCTCCAGTTTTCAGTGTCAGATGATCCTTTAGAAATCATTCTGATTATCATATGCTGATTTGGTTCTCAAGAAACATTTCTTGATGTTAAAAATGTTTGCACTTAGTCCAAATAGTGAATCCGTCTTCGGAAAGGCATGGAAAACAAATAGCGCAGTCTACGGAGCTACTAAAGGGACATGGTTAGCTACTTGCTGGCGCTAGCCTGTAACATTACAGTACATAAAATTTTACTGGCATCTGGAGCACCACTGACAGACATCTAATCTTCTAAAATGTGTGGTAAGTACTTGCCCTCTGTAGTAAACACAGAGTACGTGTGATCGCGAATCTCGAAAGTGAAAGTAAACCGCGAGCATGCATTCAAAAGCGATTTCGTATTAATACATATCATTTCCTTTCCGAACACGGTATTCAGATTCAAACACTTTTTTTGGATTCTTTGATGAATAGAAACAAAGGTACTTGAAATATAAGTAAATTTTTGTAACAATGTAATTTAAGACTTAACTGTCACTTTTTATCACTTTAATGCATCCTTCTAAAAAATCAGTTTAATGCAGTTGGATAAAAGTATTAATTTCTTTATATTATATCCACTTCTTTGTATTTATATTTTGTGGAAAAACATTTCAGAGAATGTTTGAAAAATATACAAAATGACCTTGACTGAACAGAGTAGTGGCCTACTCTTATTTCTATCCTGTTACGAAACCTTTTAATTTTCTTTCCACTGTGCAAGTAATCAATTAAATAATTCATATGTTTAAGTGTTTTAGTTTCACCAGATCATTTTTACATAGTAATATAATAAATAAAAAATACTAAATGCAAAAATGATTAAACACATCATGAATAACCCAGGAAATCTGCAGTTTTGTTCTGACGCTTGACATCTCTGTTGTGAGTCTGGCGCCTACTGTGACACGCTCTGCCAACAACATGGGCAAAGAATCAAACCTAGAGGCCCATTAGCTGGACCCAGTGTCACAAAGCCTGACCTATGGAGTTTCAGCAGAGATTGACAGACCTGTGATTGACTTGAAAGTTTGTCACGTTTCATGAGCTAAAGATGGCCTGTATAAGGGCATGCCATATATCAGTCAATCTACATTATCTTTCTTTTTTGGTTATCTTCATTCCCGTTTACATTTAGATCGACATATGCAAGAGCTTGTAACGAAACATGTCATATCTCAAATGTCACAAGCTAAATGGGTTCTGGAACAAATTGTCACTTTGGTTGTTTATGAATCACATTGTACATTCTACATTGTACACTACGTCAATCCACAATGTGTTTGACATATATCTACATGTAACATTAAAAGGTATTTTTGAGCCGTGCAAGAATTAGCCGGCCTTTGAAAATGTCAACCTATTCAAACATGGACTAAACACAGTCAATGGTGGCAAGGTATTTCCTGTCATTTATTCTTTTGTCAATTTTAGGGAAAAATTTGGTCGATTAGCAGTTGAAAGACTGTGGTATGTGTGTCCTTCTGAGGGCCATCAGATGTGGCCGAAAGAACGTGGGCAACGCAACACGGCAGAATATGATGGGCATACCAGAGGAGGTGATGCCAATCAAATGAGACATGAATATAAATAGGGCAGAGCACTAGCTCTAGCAGTGACAGCTTATGCTGATTAGATTTTTTCCCCCCTCACTGACAGGCCATTACAAATTCATCTTCTTTTTTCATTCTAGACGCGCCACATGACCTATGAATGCCAGACTGCTAATGTAAGGAATACTGTCTCCACAACACAGACATAATTGAATATCTTAGCATGACATATTGGTTTTGGACACATCTGGGCCTGTTCATATGCATTAGCTTCTTGCAAGATCTGTGAGGGACGATACAAATTAATTACGCCAATCGGATGAAAGGGAGTGTCTGGGAAAATACAGACTGACTTTCTTATCAATAGTCATGTATATAGTCTGGGTAACACTTTTATTTATCAGTGGCAGTATGATCTATACTTCATTTAGGATAAGTCCACAGAAATCCATATAAACTACATCTAAGTCGGATCTGAAAGTTTAAGACCACATAGAAAATTCCAACTCCAGACTTGCAGCTTTTCAAATTTCAAAAGCTCAAGGGCAAAAATGAAAATCTTTCACGCTCCAAACCAATAAAACTTTGGTTAATCTTCTAGACACAAATTTAGATGTTTTAATGAAGTCTGAAAAGTTTTTGTCCCTCCACTGAAAGTCTAGGTAGTGTAACCAAAACTTATGTCATAAAGGCGGCATTAAAATGAATCCAAATTAATCAAGTGGTTTAATCCAAGATTTGTGAAGCGATATAATGCCTTTGCCTATGAACAGGTTTTATTTAGACATTTCTTCACATCTAAATCCGTTCATCATACAAAACGACTGTATTTCTTCACAAGACGTATACTAAACCACTCGACTAATATGGATTCCTTTTTACTTCGCTTTTATGATTTTTTTTTTTTTTTAAGTTTTGGTTGCATAGACTTTCAATGGAGGCAAAGTTAAAGTTAAAATAAAAATCTAGGAATATTTTAATATGTGTTTCTAAGTCGTATAGTTTTGGAATGACATGAGGGTGAATAAATAATAACAAATCATTAATTCATTTCATTTTTGGATGAACTTTAAAGCAAAGCTCTTTAAAGCAAAGGGGGAGATACTAGGGATGCATGATATATTATTATAATTTGGCTTTGTCTGTATTGGATATTTAATTGTGCATGGTCATTTCAACCTATTTTAACATCTACACTGCTTTTGTTATCACCTAATTCTCACTCAAAGTTAATCTTTAATACATTTTATAATAACTAAGTTATAATAAGTTATAAGTAAGTAACAATAAAATAATAGTAAAAACTGTTAAATGCAATCTACTCAATTTCAAAATGAGTACACATTTTCATTTAAATTAAACATTAAAATATAAAAAACAAATATCACAATTCAAAGCAGACTGGTGACCTGTGAATGATTAATTTCTGCGCACTTAAATAGTTATTATGCACACAAATGTGCATCAATACACTCTGACTTCTTAATTAGTGAAACAGGAACTTAATGAGAGGGATTTAGAGAAAGGCAAAGAGAGTGAGACAGATAAAAAGAGAGAGAAGGAAAAAGACTGCAATCCCATCCCCAGCCTTCCAAATTCAATCACTCTGGGTAGAGAGTTCATTAATGGAGTTAACCGGCTAATTACCAAATGATGAATAGAGTCAGCACTCCCCTGAGACGCCCAGCTGGTGAGGCTCTGAGGGGCCCGCCAAGTCAGGGGAAAAAGAGTGTTTAGCGTAGAAATAAATTCCTAGTGACAGCTCAGTCCGTGAGAGCATGGGCTATGCTGCCACCTGTTAGAGAATCAGTATGATGTATGGGTTCAAATCAAGATTTAAAACACTAGTGTCACATTAATGTGCTTAATAATGGGATTGTGCAATAACTTTTGGATTTGCCGATTTTTTGAGTGGGTATCATTGACAGTTCTGGGTATATCATTAAAAAAAAAGACAAACACTGTTCAGATCTTTGGGTTATGCAACGGAGTATATACATATCAAAATGATTAAAATACAACGTATTTAAATTATAGTATAGTCATTTTATTGATAATATTGCAAAGTGTAATTTTTCAAAATCAAATTTTTGATTTTGTTCACATTTTTTCTGAAGAAAGATAAACATGTATATCGATGAAAGCCAAAATATTACATTTCACCTTATATTCACTTGTATATTTACTGAGTAATTCACTATTTTGTAGTGGAGGGTCAAAATGACAACCAAATTGTCTTGATAGACGGAAACAAAACACATTTCTAGTTTCAACATTATTTATTCTTCAGACATTGCCGTATCAGTTGTATACAAAGTGACCAACATTTGGTTTTCGACCACTGATAATGGGTATTATTCAACAATCTGAACACGGAGCCTCATTGATACACACAATATCTCTGAGACTGAATGATGTAGGGCCTTGAAAATGAAGATTTCAAAAGAAATGTTCATTAGAGATTGACCGATATATCGATTTACCAATATTTTTCACGATATGCAAGCATTTTACCAGAATCCGTTATTGGTTTTGTAATATCGGATTTGAGAATTGCCAGCAGGATCGCCATTTCGGCGCGTCTGAGGGAAGATGAGACAACAACGGTATATAGGTAAAGCACTTGCTTAGCTGTAATTAGAACACTTTATTTAACATAACACCCATTAATGCACATATTAGATGTTACACAAATGCCTGATATGTAGCTAGTTTATGCAGCTATGGATAGACGAACTCACAGAGTCACGTAAAATAATCCGTCCTACTAAACACGTAAATGAATGAGCACATGTTGGAAATGAAAGCGCTGAATTTAATTATCGCTGTGTTGTCTATATGCTCATCATCATTAATACAACCATAAATAGCGCATATTGGAAATAAAAGCGCTTAATTTAATTCTCTCTGTTTAATCTCGTAAAGTTGCTTTCATTTTGCTGTTCCGGGCTGATGCGCAGGAAATGTTCCAGTACAGCCACCCCAGTGTAACTTTTAACAAAATTCACTTGTTTAAAACACCCTAAATTATATTAACATTTACTATATAACCATTATTTCGCTAATACACATCTAAAAATATGCAACTATGGAAATTAATTCTTTATTATCTCGGCGAGCAATCGCAGTTTGAGTGTAGTTCTGTGTAAACAGCGCTTTGTCAGAATCTAGAACGACAAAATATTAGTGATTCTGATATAACATTCCAGTTTAGAAATGCAATAAAATACGATGTTTTGTTTGTTATATTCCAATATTTCAGAGAATAATATTCAGTGAATTAACATTATCCAGTGAACTATTCTTCACTCTTTATATTAAACAGCTTATAAACCTAAAACTGTAGTTTAAAATGAAGTTGATTAGACTCCTGTCCTTTATTTATTTTCTCCATTTGAAAACATTAGACATTTGTTTTGCTTAGTGTTGCAGCTGATGCTTTTTTTAAATAAAAAAATATATAAATAAAAAGTTTTTATTGTTGTAATATGAAGTTTAAGGAGGAAAAATCAAAGTGAAGTATGGACTTAGTTTACTACTATCTAGCTTATATACTTTGTAACAGTAAATAAACATCGGTTCTGCATATCGGATATCGGGCACATAAACATGCAAATGATCGCTATCAGTATCGGTTATTAAAAAAAATCAATATCGGTCGATCACTATTAAGAACTAAAATCTAAAATCATGTTGAGATATCTTTAATACTTCTTGAGTTACAGGCATGCAAACTTTGGAAAAATAATATATTTTGGCAATGAGGAAACAAGACACATTCTGGCTTTTATCACTATACATGTTTTTCATTCTTCAGAAAAAAATATTTGCAAATTCAAAAATGTGAGCCAAGGAAAGTTTTTTTTTGTTTTTGTTTTTTTTTAATTTGGTTGATTTTGGCACAGAATGACCCTTGGTTTCCCTTGGAACCAGGTTTCTTAATAAGACATAATTAAAAAGAAAAGACAAACACTTCTAAAATAAATAAATAAATAAATAAATAAACTTTGTTGTAATTGTAATTGATGATGTTTTATTAACAAGGTTCGGGAGGAGCGCGTCAGATACCTAGCCTAATTAACACAACAGGAGTCCACTCAAGTCAATCAANGCTATGCATTCAAATACAGCTGACTTACCTCTATCCTTTGACGGTTTATCAGCATCCCTCCACCACCCCATCTCCTCACTCTGAGTTCTCACTACACCTAAGGGGGGTTCTCTGGGTTCGGGCCATTCCCGAGCTCGGAGCCCTTCCCCGGACAGCACGCCAAACATGCATTACTATTCCGGCTAATTATATG
>JAHKKF010522536.1:1935-16823 GCA_019740295.1 Labeo calbasu
CAAGTTGAATAAACTTATTTTAGTTGACTGAACTTAAATTTTTAAGGCAGCAGGGTAACAAATTATTTTAAACTGACTCAACAAATTGTGTACACTTACCCCAACCCTAAACCTACCCCTTAGAGTAGGTTATAGTAGGTTACTTTATTAACAGTAATTATTGTACAGTACATCTGTGTACCATCTAACCTTTACCATACCACATGTATGTTCATCTGTTCCAGCAAAAAAGAAAAAAGAAAAAAGAAAAAAGAAAAAAGAAAAAAGAAAAAAGAACTCTCTTTTAGCATCACTCAGTGGACATATCTGTTGGAAACTGCAGTGATATGTACTTAATTATTTTCATTTTCGCCATGAGACCAGGTAGGGTAAAGTAGATCCTTGAAGCTAAGAACACTAAAATAAAACTGATTGAAAATCCTTGGCGACAAAGTTATGGCTTAGAAACCCACTACAGTCACTAAACTATGGAAGAGAGTGGAAAAAGAGTGGACCAATATCACACCAGCACAGTCTGAGAAACTAGTGATTTCTTGTGGCCGCAGAAGTCGTCATTGAAAGCAAGGGCCTCTACACATCCTACTTGTTTATGACAGCTTTAACCCTCCATAGTTTTAGTTGTAATCTTCTTTCATGCTAGTGGTTACTGTTCTCTAATTTCGATCGCGGTGTGTTCCACAAAATAAGGGTTTTTGTTGAAATGCTTTGGAAATTTGTCAAATGTGTTAGTAGAACTGTGGTATTCCCACAGCTAATATTCCTTCAAAGTTTAAATGATGATGTTTAAAAATATTTCAGAAAAAAAAAAAGTATTTATAGATTGTTATAGGTCTTACTGTGACAGAGCATTAACCTTTTGGTGCCACTCCATAGACATTTCACTCTGAAAGTACAGCGAGACGAGGGAGAAGCGACTTGATATCATTTTGCAGAAATGTTGCCACCGGCACATTTTCCAATAAGCATTGGTCATGTATACATTTATGTGTTATTAGTGACTTATTATTTATTAATAACTATGTGACATCATATCATGTTGCCCATATTCATTTCACCATCTGATGTGGTTAGTGTGACCGCACCTTAAGACTGTGGAAAGTGTTGAATGCAGGTATTTTCAGTTTTAATCTATATCTGTCCTCTGTGATGATGGACACATGAGGGCTTCACATCGTCCATTTCTACAAAACAATACACACTATTCGACTAAATGCCAGTGTCCACCTCTCGCGTGCTTACACACTTTACCAGACTTGCCAGAATGTGCAATAGTGTATAAATACATGGCAGGCACATGGTGTCATTACCTCTTAGTGTGTGGTATTAATGGCAGGACACTACACTAGTGCTAGTAAAGTCTCTCTACTAGCACTGAGTCTCTCTGCGATCAGTTCAAGGCAAACAGAGCGATTTGTCATGCCTTTCTACTATGCAGCAACTTTAGTCTGAGTTTCAGAAAAGACGCTTATTCACAGAAACTATGTTTTACCCTTTTTTTGTGAACAGATTTTATCGAGGAATAACAAAATATGCCTTGCAACCCTGTTGAAAAGACTAATTAGAGCTGGTATGATGCTGGTCTAGCTGGTGGACCAGCATAGCTTTGCTGTTCACCAGCAAAAAGTACTAGTCAACACATGTGATTTGTCTAAGTTGGCCTACAAAGACAAAACGCATTAACTGCAGTACACTTTTTTCCAAAATTGATTCAAACCTGAGATCTGGACTTTTAGACTCCAGTCCAATTTCCAATTTGGCTCAACTGTGCTCACATTCAAAGATTCTTTCAGATGCATTGCATCTATATGGTAACTGCTAGTTAAGCTAGTTAAAAAAGGACACTCACCGCATCTAAAACACAACATGCTGGTGACCAGCAACGCTGCTTTTTTCAACACGGTTGCACTTTCTTTATTTACCACTTCCCCTGAGGATATTTTTCGCCTATAAAAGACATTTTATAAAGTTGTGGCCAGTGTGTGCACAGATATACAGTAAAGTCGCATCGCAAACACATTACATCATTACAAAGAAAAAAACTGCGCTGCCACTTTCAGTTTACCAATGTACTGCAGGGAAGCCCTTTAATAGGTTTTGTTAGTTTCCGATTCTCCTCTTTGAGGGTCAGTTCCTCCATAATGCAAAGACAGCTATTGTTCTATGAACAATGCTGTTATTTCTTTTACTGAAAATGTGAAACAATGTAAACAGCTGTTTAAAAATACATTGAGACATTGAGAGGTTAAAACTGGTGCTTTCTCATAGAGGTGTGTTGGATTCATATAGGCACTGATTGGTTTTACCAGGACAATCAACATGCATACACTCACACTCGCACGGAAAGTATGTTCAGTAGTGTATAGGCCTCATTGTCCGCTCTCCAAATGGCACGTTATCTTTTAATTAAGATATATATAATTGCTTATAATTACAAAACTAAACATTATACCCTTTACCAGTTGTTCCCTACCCCACTCTCCCTTTCCATTTGTCAGTTGTCCACCTATTCAAGGCTTCTCTGCAAAGAAATTACAATATTATAGGCAGCTGAATGAGTGTTCAGCTGTAGAACTTAAGTACAGATGTTTCGCTGCCTGTTCAGCAATAACCTGAAGGATTTCATTAAATGATAATGGCACAGACACAATTTGACATCCTTGCTTTCGTAACTATGTGGAAATAATGATTCATTTCATATAAAGCAGGATGTTGAGGTCTGTCTGTGGTGCTACGTTGACTTTTCAGAGCGTGAGGTGGGACTCCAGGCAGTTTGCTATGTATTCACAGCTTTTAGTCTTAAAGGTTAACCATAACTCCAGGATGAAAATACTTTGGTCTTAGTTTCTCATGACTAATTCGTCAAGGGGAGGGTTTTTCTCTTTTTTTGTTTTGTTTTCCAGCACATCTGATGTGATGTGGTTTGAATAAGTGAGACCTCTCATAAATGGGCTATAAAATGAGTTTTTGAGAATGGTTTGGCTTCAAACTTGTTTTGAATCATTAAATATATCAATAATAAGGATGAATCTAATGCCAAATATACATTATTTATTTAAAAAAAATACATATATTGATAAATGAATATATGCCTAATTTAAATAGATTTTTTTTTTTTTGCTCTAACCCATGTTTATTTGAACTTTGTCAAGATTATTTTATAAAGCTATGACAGCATGCAGGATCGTAAAAAAAAAAAAATGAATGTATGATTTGATGTTTCATTGCTGTTAGTTGTTTTGGCATTTTACAAATAGTTTGGTATTTGTACAATTAATTTGCTTTTTTATTTATAATTTATTGAGTCATATTCATATATCTAAATATGAAATGTTGGGTTTTTCGCAGATGAGGATTTAATGAAGGGTTTGGTCCTTCTCTGCTTTAGTTTTGCTTCAGTATTTTGCCTAATTTCAGATTGATCAATCTGCCTCTTTGAATAACTGAATATTAAGTATGATCATTTGTTGTACATAGAACTACTATTAAACTTTTTGGAAGAAAAAGAACAATTTTGTGCTGCTCGTCATTTGAGTTGACTATAAAATGTATTTTAAAACACCAAGATGTCAGATAGCTTTATATATATTTTTTTTATTAATGTAAAAGACTTTCTTTGAAACAACCGCAAAATGTTCCTGGATTTTAGATTGCAGAAACCAAACCAGCATTTTAAACCACTGGGAAATGGTTGACATTTTCCTATGTTTTAGCTGCTGAAAGTTGCCTCTTAGGTGTATTTTTATCAAAGTACTTAGAAAAGTTGTTCATGATGATGGTGATGGGTAAAGAAACCACAAGCAACCCACAGAGAATGCAAAGTGTAGCTACAATTCTCCCAGCCGCTGTCTGTGGATATATATCCCCATAGCCCACCGTAGTCATTGAAATAATGGCCCACCACCAACAAACAGGAATAGAAGAGAGTTTGGACGAAGCGTCTTCCTTTTCAGTGTAGTAGATAAAGGTCGAGAAGAACGATATTCCAACAGTCATGAAAAGAACGAGCAGACCCACCTCAAATTGGCAGTTCTTAAGAGTTTCCCCAAAAGCTCTCACCCCTTCTGAATGTCGAGCGAGCTTTAGGACCCTGAAGGCCCTCATTAACCGGAGAACCTGTACCACCTTTCCCATATTGACCAGACTTTGGTTTTCCTCCCCATCATCTTCATCCAAACTTTCAAAGGCCAGCGTCACATAGAAAGGCAGGATAGAAGCCATGTCGATCATGTTCAAAGGGTTTCCCAAAAACTTCCATGGGCGCGGAGCTGCTATGACTCGCAGGACAAACTCCACTGAGAAGAAAATGATGCAGATGAGCTCCAGAGAGTCCAGGACAGAATGTTCACTGTCGGTTGCATGCCTGAATTCCGGCATGCTGTGGATACACATGGCCACAATGGAGGTTAAAATGACTAGGACGGAAACCGCAGCCACACCTTTAGAACACTTGGAGTGATTGGGATCTTCAAGAGTTTGCCACATGACCTTCCGGACCTCTGAACACCACGTGCCCTCAAACCTCCACAGGTCACTCCCCACAACCGAGATCTCTCCAGTCGATCCAGCATTACTAGACCTGCCACACGCGTTCTGCTCCCGCTCGTCTTTGCGCTCAAGGAACCATTCGAGACAGCAGGCTTCCAGATCTAGTTCACAAATCCCCCAGTATTCAATCTCCTGACTGAAGCAAAACACACACAGCTCCTCCAGCGCATGAAAGTGTCCTGTACGGTAGAAGTTCAGAACGCAATGGAAGACCTGCGGGCTTCTGTCAAAGTAGTATTCCTGCTCGGCGGGGCTGTAGTCGTCACAGAGCTCCAAGATGGCAGCATCGCTGCAGCACTGGATTAACTGACCCACACGTGTGTTGGGGAATCTGAGCAGTACGCAGCGCTCCACCTTGTGCTGGATGCCTCCAACGTTGAGGTTAACAAGATCTTCCTCCCTGCCTTGATGGTGGAGAACTTGCCCATACATCATGGTGGTACTGATTCATTGAATCTGGAGATCTTGCCAGTGATGTAGTTGCATTTTCTACTAAAACAGCAGAATTGTGAATGTTAGCTACATCAACAACACTGACAAATGCTAAATCAATAAAATGAAATAAATTTGAACAGTATATAAATTCTAGATTAATTGTAGTTCTGAAGTATAACATGATATACTCATGATATATGATTTTTTTTAACTGTTAAGGGGAACCCTGTGCATTAAGACTTGTATGGCCTAATATAACATCAATGATGTCTCTTTCTGAAATATGTAGTAGAAATCCCATGAAAGATTTACGTTATTTTAAAAAAACTGCAGCGTTATATACATATTTTGCACTATGGGGTGTGCCGTTATTTTGATTATGTAGAACGGTCGTACTCACCCAGATAGCATATGTACGTCTGCAAGATGTCTGTTAAAGATCACTTGATCTGGAAAGCATCTGCTGGGTACAAACATCTGGCAGACGTCAGTCACATACATTCTAAATCATAAACATCTTAAAGACATCTAAAAGATGTCTAATTGACATCTGATAGGAAACGTCCTATAGACGTACTGCAGATGAGCAAACAATCTAAAAATACGTCTTGCAGATGTAATGCAGATGTCAAATAGACGTCTCCGAGATGTACCTGTGCTATCAGGGCAGGATGTACCTGGCACTGAGCTACACTATTTTTACTGCAACACAACTCGGAATACACAACTCCGAAAATAAAATACTGATACAATGACCACAGCTACTGAAAGAGCTTACAGTTGGCAGTGGATATAAGCGTAAGCTTAAATCAAATGCCGTACCAAAGTGATCATACGAAGTGGAGACTCGGGTTTTTAGAAAGTTTTATTTATCCACAGGCATCTTCCCATTCTTTTTGCATCTTCAGATACGATGCCATGTTTTGCAGCTTTTGGTTGTAATTTTCAGTCAAAGGGAAACAAGAGCAAATGTAAGTCTTCACTGTTTTCCTTTTAGTACAGCACAGCTACTGAAAGAGTTTATGAATGATGTAAACATGCTGACTCTTGTCATGACGCATTTAACGGTGTGAATTTTTTAATGTAAATCTTTCATGGGTCATATTTCAGTAAGAGACATCATTTACATTACATTAAGCCATACAAGTCTTAATACCCAGGGTTCCCTTAAAAAAATCAATCATATTAATTGAAATATGTGGTATTTAAAATATATATATACACACGTCACATCACAGGACCATTTAAAATACTAGTGCCTTACAGTTTAAAATAGAAGCTTATTACAAATAGCGAAAAACCAACCCGATCTTACAATAAAACAACTATTTTTCGCAGTGGCAATTTTGTAGGATGTAAACAGTTTGAAGATGGTAAGCATGGTCCTCAACGAACCTCAATCCTTATATTTAACTGTCAGCAAGGCATAAGCACATCACACAAATACATATGAATGAGATAGGAATCCATACAAATAAGCCACCAATTCACCAAAATGTAAAATAGTTATTAGTATCAATAGCCTTGAGACTATTGATGTTGATAAAAAGTTGTCATTAAGCTGACATTACATTTGACATTAAAGAGACAGTTCACCCAAAAATGAAATTTATGTTGTCATTTACTCATGTCATTCTGTGGAATAAAATAAGATATTCTGTTAAATGTCTCAGTGTTAATGGATTCTTGAAGATGAGGCAGCAACCATTTCAAATGAAATAAATTTTTACTGATTATTATATATCAGAATTATTATAATTTTAAAGAACAGAATATTTAGACTGATGATGGTCTCCTCAACTTAAACCATACTGTCACTGCTGTAAACTGCTGTAAACAGATCTTCTGTAAGCAGAGCCTACAATTACAAATTAAAAATGCAGCCTTATTCTATAGGTCAGCTTATTTAAAGGGTGGCATTATTCAAACAGAATACAGTGCTGCATTTGACAGACATTTGACAACATATGCACTGCTTGGATTTTTAAAGTTATGGGGAAACATTTTTTTGTTGACAGATTTGAGAATGAGCTACCTTTTTGTAAATATGTAATAAAAGTTAAATAAATAAAGGTTTTTAAATAATCTGTATGTGGCTTTTTTTTAGCAGTTAAACGGTTCCTAAATAATCCAGAAACAGCAAATAATGTAGGGTAAAAATGACATGTAAAACTCAAATTGTAACCTGATGTTTATATGTGACACTGGACCACAAAACAGTCATAAGGGTAAATTTTTTTAAATCGAGATTTATACATCATCTGAAAGCTGAATAAATAAGCTTTCCACTGATATATGGTTTGTTAGGATAGGATAATCTGAGTGTGCAAAAATAATCTAAATATTGAAATTCGCCTTTAAAGTTGTCCAAATTAAGCTCTTATGAATGCATATTACTAATAAAAAATTAAGTTTTGATATATTTGCGGTAGTAAATTTACAAAATATCTTCATGGAACATGATCTTTATTTAGTATCCTAATGATTATTGGCATAAAAGAAAAACTGATCATTTTGACTCATACATTATATTTTTGGCTATATTGCTACAAATATACCCGTACTACTCAAAGATATGGTTTTGTGGTCCAGGGTCACATATAATAAAGAAAAATACTATATCTTTAGAACACAGGTCGTTATATAGTTGACTCTTGCCTGAATATTCTATTATGAAATTATTGTGTTCACCAATTTACCCAACAGCTATAGCGAAAAAAGTATTATGGTAACACTTTATTCTGATAGTCCACTTTAGACATTCTTCTAACAGTAAGTACTTTGCAACTACATGTCAACTAGTCATTAGAGTATTAGTGGACTGTCTGCTTATTATCTTCTAACACTCTTCTAAACTTTGCAAGTATATAGTAGTCAACATTTGAAGTGGATCAAAAAAAGTTAATCAAAGTTGTCATAAGACAAGAACAGGTATTGTTTTGGTTTTAGGACAACTTTGATTAAAGGTTTTGATCCACTTCAAATGTTGACTACTGTATGTCAACTTATCCTACTAACCCTAAATCTAACCTAACAGTCCGCTCTGAGAGTTAGTAGACATGTAGTTGCTAAATAATGAGAATTAGTTGACATGTAGTTGCAAAGTTACTTATAGTTAGTGGAATGTCTAAAGTGGACTATCAAAATAAAGTGTAACCAGTAGTATTATGATACTGATTTTTGTTTGCAAGACAGATTGAAACATGCAAAATTACTGATGGAGAAACCAGACATTTATGACTCAATACTCAGTTATTAAGAAAGCCATTTTAAAACTTTATAGTTACTGAGATACAGACAACGTGACATCTAACTCCAGTGTTTCCTATGAGCTATAACCAGACATCAGAAAAATGGGCAAAAGAGAGAAAACTTACCGCGAATATAAAATCAAGTAAAGATCATATATCCACGCGGCTTCAAATCATATGCGCCTTTCCGCGCTGACGCCAAAAACCAAAGAAACAGTCACTTTATCAATAATAGATGATCGCTATAGGCACAAAGAGTCAGCGGTTTCCCGTTAACCTTCAAATCCAGGTCCACACCTAGCTGGGCGGAGAGTCCCGTCAACGCTGTTTGAGTTCCTCACCTGTGCGCAATACTGTGCAATCAGACGGAACGCGCTAGACACAGTTCATTAAACACCTGTCGCTGAGATCGCGCGTTTGTGTAGAAGACAAAGATTACAAAAATTTCAAATAATGGGATGCTTTGAAATAGGGTATGTTTTAGGCTATGGAATTATGAGTGTTTGAGTTCATCACGAGATGTGTTGATTTATTAATGTGCTTGTAGGGCTTTATGGGTTATGGTCACCATAATAAGCATTCATGCAGATACCTCTGCAGGTAAGCCGTGCTATCTGTTTAAACTATTTTATGTCAAGTCATGTATTTCATTACTTAATGAACACATTTCTTGATTGCAGATGGAATCCAAGCTGAATGTCTTGGAAATAGAGTGCAGTTTATCCTCCCTGGTTCTTTAAGTGCAGGAAGCCCTTTAGAGGTTTATGCAGTCAGTAAGTTAATTATTCCTTTGTTCGTGTGCCAATGAGTTTAATACACCCAGGAATCAATTCAGATCTTCTCCGGGCGTTTCAGATAACACGCAGACGGTCCTTCTCACACCTCACCTGGCGGCTCAGTGTGGCTATACACAGAAATCTGATCCTTGGGGGAATACGATAGTGTCAGCTTCCCTACAGAGTTGTTTTGCAGAGAACCAGGTTTGTGTCTTTATAAATTAAGCATTCTTTTAACCAGCTCTGGAGCTATAGTCATGTAAATAATGAAGAAAACATGAAAGACGGGAGTGGGTCTTTAAAAAGGAAATTGTTTTATTTCTAATTACACCTACTTAACCATTTTTTAATAGGCTGACAAGGAATTTAGAGTAGCCATGCAGTTTAAACTGTATGAGTTCCCCACACTATCTGAGAAAGTCCATGAAGTGTTCAAGTCCTGCAGTCACACCATGACTTCACGTGAGATTTTGTGTGAGACAAACTTCATGGAGGCAAGTGACTTATCTTATTTTCTCATATGTCGTTTTTTAACTTTTGATAAAATGTGGACATTTCCGACATTATGTAGATGTTATGCATCAAGTTTGACAAGGGGCAGCTGGATGGTTTACAGCAGGGGTGAGGGCCAGTGTCCTGCAGAGTTTAGCTCTAACTTGCCTCAACACACCTGCCGGGAAGTTCCTAGTATGCCTAGTAAGAGCTTCATTAAGGGGTTCAGATGTGTTTAATCAGGGTTTGAGCTAAGCTCTGCAGGACAGTGGCCCTCCAGGACTGAATCTGAGCACCCCTGGTTTATAGGATTGATAGCTGCTAAATTTTATGAGAAATCTAATTGGATAATGATCCAAGACTAGTGTTCTAATGTGCCAGTGGAGATGCAGTGTGTTATTGCAGTCTGTGCATGCCCGTTTATGTTCTGTCAGGTATCCGTAAGGAATGCGATACCAGAAATCAAGACTGCACCAGTAAAACAGTGGGTATGTATAAAAATCTTTTTAGTGGTGCTTCAGTAAGTTGTTAGTGTCCTGCACCATTTTAGATTTTACTAGATGAATGTCATCTAAAATTGTCCTTTTTATGAAATGTATTTACACTAAGTGCAAATATTCCTGCCTTGTTGGCAGAGGCCATTTTCATTAACTCTGCCCACAAACGTGTTGTTGGGCAAGTCAACATTACAAAGGACTCCTGTTAGACAACAGCTCCAGTGGTAAAGTGCATAGCAGTGATTTCTTGACGCAATCAACCCAAGTTCGAATCCACCTTTTGCCAAACTATAGTAGTCAAAATAGTGGATCAAAGAAGTTAATAAAAGTTGTTTTGGTTTTAGTGCAACTTTTGATAAAGGACAGGTTTTGATCCTTTGAATGTTGACTAGAATCGTTCTCTGCCCTTCTCACATCAGGTTGGAAAGGCGTTTCTTTTCAATAAAATGTGGGAAATGATTGAAAAGTGTAAAGTAAAGTGCCTCATGGGTGTTTATTGGGTAGGTGTAGGGGCCTTAGCATTGCCAGTGCTATCTCATAAGCAATTTGTATGCGTTTTGCGAGGTGGCTGATTCGTACGAATTCATACGACCTCACTCTTGCGATTTTTGTAAGATCTGTCTAGACCCCAGTGAAGGGTAGGTTTAGGGGTGGGGGTTAGGTAATTCATACAAATCCATACAAACTGGGGCACTCAAAATGCATACAATTAGGCAAAAATCATACAAATTTGTATGAGTGCGATCGTAAAATATGTACGAATTGCCATGAGATCGGTTTGGCACTTCATTTTTTTTAAAAGTATTTTTATTACATTTGTTTCTTTTTAACAGCCCACAGTTATACCTAACTTGCAACTCTGGAAAGTTCTACTGTACAGCCCTGGAGAGAAGGCTTTTGATAAAGAGACCCTACAAGCGATGGGCTACAATGTTTACAGTTCTCCAACACGACTGGTCATGCGAAGCCCTTACAACATGGCTGAAAACTTTGTCCAAAATGTGTGAATGCTTTTATGTGCCAGCATATGATACATTAATTTCAGTTTCTACATTGTAACAAGCAATTTGTTGATTCAACTATAAAATAATTTACCTAGCTGCCTTAATTTTAAGTTCAGTCAACTCTAAAAACTTTCGTCAACTTGAAATGTTAAGTTGTACTAAGTGACAACTTAGATATTTGAGTTAATTCAACTTAAAATTAAGGCAGCTGGGTAACAAGCCCAGCTTTTAAGTTTAATAAACCAAATTGTTTTAGTCAACTCTAATATCTACGTTTTCACATAGTACAACTTAACTTTTCAAGCTGACTAAACTTGTATATTATTATTATTAATAACTGACTGAACTTAAAATTAAGTAATTTTAATTAAATTAAATTAATTAAATTAAGCATGGTAACAAATTATTTTAAGTTGGTTTAACAAATTGTGTTTTGTTTTTTTACAGTGTAGGTAGTGCCTGAAATATTTTTCATTGTTAGGTTGACGGTGTTGATATGATGGTGTTTAAATCGGTGGTCTTGTTCCGAGACCGCTGGATGATGACTATAGTGGAGTCGGCAGCTGCCTGTCCAATCAGTGAGATTTCATTCATACAATCTTTTTATTTTTGCTACAGTGTTGTTCCACAACTCTATGTGGTTCTGAAACGTATTGAGTTCTGATTTGACTTTAGGTGGAGCTTCTGTTGTGGGTCAGATGATTTCTTGGCACGTTCCTCGGCACATAAGTCCTTTGGTTTCCTCAGAAGTTGAAATCCTGGAGGTACACATGGGTGTCAATGGCAGAACACTCACACCTGAAGAAATGGGCAGCCGTCACTACACCATGACCTTCACAGAGTCCCATATAGTTATTAAGATTCCCATTGGGGCTCCTGATGGATACTACAAGGTTGAGTTTTTAACAAGCTGTGTTTGCATTTAACTTTAATGTAATGACTAATGCTTTTTTAATTACAGAGTTATGTTCTTGAGGACCAGTACCATGTGAGTTACACTATAGAACCCATGCTTGAGCTGTTGTGGAAGGAGGGCCTGGATAAGACCACATATAAGGTTTTGTTCCCCATCACCACTCCTTTGACACCGTGGCCGCCCCAAGTTACAGACTGTGAGTGTTGAAATTAGACAGAACGGCTTGTTTTATTTATTTATTTTTTTTTCCAAGAGAATTATTTTTATGTGATCAGACACTCAACCCAAGCAGAAGGTATTTGATATATTGCTGGGTTACTTTCTACCCGATGTGGAGCTGTTGAATATCACCTTCGGCTCTGAATTGCTCGCTGTCTCGGAAGTCCTCATTAAAGGCATTGGTCTGCAAGAGCACAGCTTCCCCAATGACACCAAAGCCTTTGCTCTCCAGGTTCCCTTCTCTGAACCTCATGTCCAAATAAAGGTACGCATTTTACTTATGGTTTATGCAGCCATTATCCCACCTTGCCCTGTCTTAAAACGATTTCATCTCTAATGCAGCGTTTTCGCCCTGATGTAAGAAAGTACTCACTTCCTCTTGTTTTTGGTTTCATCATCTTGCCTGAACATACGCTGTTTTCATACTCCACGGTGCTAGAAGCTTCTATAACTAACATTGGTAAGACCTTTAGACTGATGTAAGAAAACTTTGTATGTTGGCTACTAGAAGGGTGCCAAGTTATGCTCCTTGAGATCTGCCTTTGTGCCAAGTAATGTATGATATAATAATGCCTATGTCACAGACACACAGTTCAGCGTAGTTTCTAGATTCTCACTGTGAAATGGTCAGGTTTCTGCAGCTCAAGAGTTGCTCTCATGGCAGCCAAAACTTCACTGAGAATGCTTATGGATAGTCTTTGTGTTGGAACAATAGTAAACCCTGCTGGAAGGCAGATCTCTAGGATCAGAACTGTGCATAATTGGGTTGTGCTGATGGCTAACTTGGTGTCCTTATTTTTTCTGCAGTCCTTCCAAATGCAGGGGGAAGTTGTGAACAGGAGCACTTCAGAATGTATGTCAAATATGGGAGCACCCCAAGTTCCCAATTAAAGATCAAACTGGGACATATGGAGCTGAATGATAAGATTTTGCAGCAGTATGAACATCATTCGAATGAAACCCATTTCTACATCATTGTGCCATTCCTAGCCCCAGTTGTGGCTTTTGAGGTATTCTTCAGAGTTGCACCAGTGATTTGTTCAGAGTTGCTATGTTTGTGACACAACCAGCCCAACTGATTCTCAAAACTAACCCAATAGCATTCTTGGGGGGGGGGGGGGGAATGGTTATGAAAATCTCTCAAAATTTGCGTTCTATGGCTTTCCGCAGACTACACTAGTTTACAGAGCGGAGTCGTAAGTGATGCCCACACACATATTACAGAGGCAGTTCACCTAAAAATGAAAATATGAGACTTGTTTCAAACCAGTATGCTATGCAACATTAAATTAATCACTGCGGGTGGTTGGCTACCACAGTAATTTCTCTGACTGATTTTCCCCCCAAAGTCTGTTCAGTTGACTGGAATCACGGCGAGAATTGATGTGGAAATCTTCGATTCCTTGAATAACTGGAGTTACAAAGAGATCTCCCTTGCCTGCCCATTTTTCTTAAAATTGTCAGGTTAGGTCTTTTTTTTTTTTTTTTTTTTTTCTTCTTCCACTGTCATGATGTCATCTTGTTGCTATTTTACGCTTGTGAGTTTCTTTGTTGTGCCAGAGTGTTTTTCTAATGGAACGATAAATGTGGTGCTTCCCAAACTGGAATCGGTACCAAATCTTCATCCCGGTCAACTCTCTCTAAGAGACCCGACATGCAAACCCTACTACAATGAAGACTACTTTGCTTATTTTCACTTTGATGTCACCACTTGTGGAACCACACGAAAGGTACAAGGGTGCTCGCATTAAAAATTCACACAACTTTTATGTAATAAAGTGATTCACCAACTTTCTTGCTTGTTCAGTTTGTTGGGGATACCATGGTATATGAGAATGAAGTCACCTGGAAGAGAGATGGACCTTTGCCAGAGACCTTACCCCCTGAGAAGGAATACAGGTTAGCTTTAGGGTTGTTTGTTTATTGGTGGATTTATCTTTTTAACAATACATGCCGTGCTAAGCTTTGCCCTTTGAAATGAGCAGGTAGTGTTAAAACATTTAATTCTTTGCTGAACGGAATTAACAAATTAAAAAACGTTAAGTTTAATTTCATGCACAAAATAGCTGATGTCCAGTCCTGCTAAAAATGTGCTGTTAGGTCTGCATTATCCTACCTGATCTCATAACGAAACTGTACCTGTGGGAACATTTTTGCAAGATATGAAATGCATACCAACAGGTACATATCACTGCAGTTTCCAACAGAAATGTCCACTAGAGGTGGTAAAACAGCAAGCACTTGTAATCGGTTTTGTAGACTGTTATGATTACAGCTCCATATGTTTCACTTTCCGGATGTAACACGCTTGCTGGGTAGCTCAGCTGGCATGGAATAGGACTTAGGATGCGGAGTCCTTGGGTATGAAGCCTGTGGAAAACATGGCTCGTGCTGAAAGAGCTGAAAGATGAGAGTTTAAAAAACAAGCTAAAACGGCATGCTTGTTATTTGTGTTTTTACGAAACATTCGCTTTTGTTCATACTACTGGGTCGGTTTAGGTGTAGTGCAGATGGTATGTTATTTTTAAAAAGTCCGGAGCATTAGAGTTACAGTGCCACTCAAAGGACATTTCAAGTCAGAACTGCGGTGATGCACACAAAGCCAATGTCACCTAAAAACGTACCATATGTACGTTCATCTGTTGCAACGGTAAAAAACAAACACTCTTTTAGCGCCACTCAGTGTTCAGTTCTGTTGGAAACTGCACTGATTGGTACGTAGTTCGTGACTCACTAAAACTTTCCCACAGGTA
>JAHKKF010522538.1:4985-23598 GCA_019740295.1 Labeo calbasu
TGAATAGTGATATTGATGATGTGTATATAAAGTATCGGATTACTTACATATATAATTAATTAGATCTCAGATGCGATTAAGCAAATTAATTAACCTGCTAGCAAAGCGCTTCTGTTTACCAGTGTTCATTTACTCTTCAGCTTTAGCTCAAGTGGTTCAGTCCTTGACTTCATGATTGGAATATTTTAAGTGCCGCTTTCATTTCATTTTTTCAAGGTTCCAACACTTAAAAATGCTGGGTTAAAAACAACCAAACTTGGGTGCTTGGTAAATATTGGACAGAACACATGCTGGGTTATTTTGACCCAGTTGGTTGGGTTAAATATTTTACCAAACCAAACGTGTTTGGTTATTTTATTTAAGTCAACTATTGTTAAAAAGAAATTATTATATTGCTGGCTCAAAATGGACTGGAACACACACAGAATTACTAGAGGCAACAGCAATTATCAAAAGATGAACATTTATTATTAAGCAAGAGCACATGGACGAAATACAAGACAAATTGAATTTATTTGGATGAATACAGCATAGTTTACAATATTACAAACATTTAAACTTATTTAACAAGCATTTAAGACATAAAAAATGTAACATTTAAAAGTAGCATTTTAATTTTAGTGTATTTAACCATTCTCTGTAAACCATTCTCTTTTTACTGAAATAGTGCTAATTCTTCTGCCGGTGTGTTGTCAAAATCCAAGCCGGTAAAGGGCTGCTGTTCGGTGGGGTAACTGCAAACTTCAGACCATGGCCTCACGTTTTACTCGTAGCTGAAAGATGCTGTTACTAACTCCAAAACCTGCCCATAAGCAAACAGTACTGAGATTAGAGAACATATTTTAATATCAAACTAAATTAAAGTCAGTACAATAACGAATAAAGTGCATTTATTTTATGCAAGGCAAAAGGAGTTTCCATCCTGCGAAACAACCGCTGCTGACGCAGCTGTGTGACATCTCGTGACATGTTGAGTTGTGTAAAATGAACACACAATTTACAGCACAGTAAAGACTTTATAAATGCCATAAAATGTATACAAACCTTTATTTCGCAGAAGAAGTGCACTAAATCTAGTGCACTAGAGGACTCAAAAAGCCAGCACTTTGACTGTAACTTAGCAGCTGGATTGTTTCGTCAGAGACAGGCTCAACCCAGTGGTTGGGTAGAAAAAAAATAACCCAGTGTTAAATGACCCAGCAGCTGAGTTACAGAAAAACTACCCAGCCTCTGGGTAAAAAATATTAAAAATAACCCAATAAAATGACCAAACAAGTTGAACCCAGCATTTGGGTTAAAAAAAAAAACCCAGCACCTGGGTAAAAATATTAAAAATAACCCAATAAAATGACCCAATGGGCTGAACCCAGCATTTGGGTTAAAAAAAATAACCCAGCATTTTTTAGAGCGTAATATTGTTTTGGGAGTCCTGTTGTAGGGAGTCCTACAATAGGTTGCCTTTCGCTTTAGTTTTCTCAAAATATGTATTTAATATCACTTCTTCTCAAATGATTGGTTCGAAACAGTTCAAAGATTCAGTTTTTCTAAGCCCCTCCTTTCCATAAGCCTACTCTGCTCTGATTGGTCAGATGGCCCAGTCTGTTGTAAATGGTCTACCTTGTACAGCGGTGTCACAAATGATACACCCATTGTCATAGTTCCGTATTTTTAACGCTCATTAGAAATTATAAACATCTAATACTCTTTCAAGAGCAAGGGTTTTGTGAATCTTGCAAAAGCAGTCGTCAGTAAAATAACTCGTCAAGTTACTCGCGGCTGGCCAACGTAGAACATAGGTGGGCATTATGCAAATGTGTTTGTGGGATTCGAATTTCTAACAACTTGTTCAGGCTGTTCAGAGTTGATTTTTTTTTCTTTTGGGAGACAATAACTTTCGGCTTTAGAACTTTGCAGATCTTTTACATTCGCATACAGCTACATTACACGCTGCATGGAAGGCAATATTTGAAATGGCATAATAGTGGCATTTTAAAACAATCATTTTCTTTAGATTTTGCACACACATGCCTGAGAACCTCTTCGATTGTTTGGAGTAGAGTTACTTTGTCATTGAGATAGCGGTCGAACACTTTCCATCTCTAAGAGGAGAAGAAATGGATTCAGAAATGGAGAGTGTGGTGGAAAGTGATTATACAATAAACCACTCACACACCATGACGGCATGGTGATTGGACATTGTTCTAAACCACAAGAAACCCTTAGCTTCGGCTTGTTCCTGTGGAAATAGGATGAGAACTGTAAAAGACATTAGTCTTGCTATATTGTACGGCTTCATGACAGCACAGATGGTAATGTTGGATCCTTGTTGACCATGTTTAGCGGCTCTCATTTAGAAACCATAACTCATTACATAGTCAATTAAAGTGACTCTCATTTCTTTGAGGCTCTTCTCTTCTTCCTACAGCTCATTTCTTCTCGTAAAACATCTCCTCTTGCTCTTTCATCAACTCTTTAAATGCCTTGTCCTCCTCTTCTTCCATCCTCTGTTTTTCTCCTATCATCTTTTTCTACATCCTCCGCCCTTCCCCACCTTTTTTAAATTTCTTCCTCCTGTTCGTTCTCCTCTCTCTCTCTACCCACTCCACCTCTTCTCAGTCCTACACCTCTTCTTTTTCTCCTCACTCTTTCTCCAGGGTCCTCATTATTTCTTTGCTCAAAGTTTTCTCACATTTTATACATGGCAAAGTCATGACAGTTGAGTGAACTTTTTTTGGGTAAATTCCACTTTCGTTTTAAGCTTTATTTTTTGTTGTCAGTGTTAATGGGATAGTCCTGGAAATAATAATTTTGTCATCATTTACACACCCACATGTCAATCCAAACCTACGGTACTGTTCAGAAGTGATTTAAATTGTAATTTCTATTAAAAAAAAAAATAATAATAAAATCCTGACTTGAAACTTTTGAATGGTATGTGATTTGGACAAAAGTGGTTTTGTCAATATATTGAATTTTTGGTTAAAAAAAACATTCTTCAAAATATTAACTTTTGTGTTTCACGGAAGAAAGAAAAGCACACAGGCAAGTTAATGATGACAGAATTTTCTGTTTAGACTGGAAAAGTTTGCTGACCTTGAATTGGAGAAATGTGCAAAATCACTTGAGGAAAAACTGTAAATGTGTATCTGTCACACTGAATAGAGAGGATCGTTGCTCTCGACACTGTGTTAACACTAACGTAATTTTCTTGTATCACATTTCTAGCCTGTGGTTTCCAGAGGACAAACTGAAGTACGGGAGCAGAAGTAGTTAACCAAAGTAATTGAAACCACGCAAAAAAAAAGGTGATGAACAGAAAATGTGAAACTCGAAGCTATAATTTGTCGAAATGAGCTATCTGAGACTACAGTAAAAGCACTTAGCGTTCGCAGAACGTGGGAGGGTATATGCATTTGTGTGTATCTGTTAGGAAAGTCGATTTTATTGCACAAATCAAAAAACAAAAGCAGTGCAAATTCAATGGTGTTGACAGTGACTGTACATTAATGTGCTTACGCAGGCAGATTGTCTGGTTGCTGTGGGTGCATTTCATTCCAGGAAACAGCCCATAAGCTTCCTTTCTGGCTCCACTTCCTCCACAGAAAAAAAGGCCTCAGCTTCTTTAATAATTCATTATTGCTTATCCGGTAAAAAATGCCTCATCAAACTCATACAAACACGGGCAAAGTAAAGACAAAGGATTGGATATTATTAGCGAGATGAATTAATCATTGGCTTGACAACATCAAACACGTATTATAAGACAAGAAAAATGAGGAAATAGAAATTGTTTCAGATCTCCGGATGCTTTAGATGAATGCATACCACGTATAGGCTGGCTGTGTGTAAATATGGACCAGCGATATGCTAACATGTGGTGTCTGTGCTCAAAAAGATCAGCGCAGGGTCTTCAGAATGATTCATGATGTTGTTTCTTGTATTTTGTTGCTGTTGCAGTGATTTATTGCCTGTTTAAAACCCCATATCTTGTGATGCCATATCGAGACACAGCTTCGTCCTCTGCTTGACAGATTGTGTCTGTGACGACCGCGCTCGCAGACACACATGACGCGCGTTGGTCCTTCGGAAGCGCAGAAATGAAATGCTTATCGTGCTACTGCAGGCGAAAATACTGAGCTTTAATGAGTGTTTGCAATGGACTTTTGTTCATTGTTTAGCAGCTAATCTCTTGCCTTTACAAATACTTATTTGTAATTATTAGTCTGGTGCTAATTGAATAGTTAATTCGACTATAGTTGGTTTTGTGTTGACTGTGCAGTTAAGAATGCACAAATGGCTTAAACCAGTCTATAATGGTTTTCTGGTCTCCCAGCCCTGTCAGGCTGGTCTGATTGGTCCCAATTTATATTAAGTGGCCTTAACTACTATGTACTTACATCAAAAATAAGTACAATGTACTTAATGTGGTCAAATTGTATTGCAAAACACTTTTGCTGCTATTGAGGTGGAATATGGGTAAGGTTAGGGAGAGGTTTGGTGGTAGGGGTAGGTTTAAGGGTGGGTTAAGGTGTAAGGGATGGGTAATTACAGAAATTGGTTACAGATGTAATTCCATGCGGGTATTTTTTAAAATCTAAGTACAATGTAAATGTATGTACACAATAAATGCATTGTATCAAATGTTAAATTTCAGTGTAAGTACATAGCAGTTAAGGTCACTTAATATAAAGTGGGACCTTAACTTTATTTTAGAACTAACATATGAGGTTCCAGTGATTTCACATTTCTGGATATACCAGGGAATTTCAAAATGTAATTTCCTGTTTTAGAAAAATAGGTTTATAAGTTTTGGAAAGTTTTTGTTTTTCATTCAGCTGGAAATTACTTTTTATAACTGTGATCTCCATGAAATAACCTAGTCTTCACGCACGACTTAAAAAGTAATGGACAAATAATAGAAATTTATTGGCAAAGTGCGGGATCCCTGAGGTTGTCCTTGCTATAATATAATAAAGCAAGATTAATATGTTTAGTTAATATGTTAATCTAAATTTTAAAGACATTATTGTGGAGCACACAAGTGTTTCAAAGACTCATCAACGCAAAAGATATTAGCATATTAATCCTTTTCCCCGTAGTTTTTATGGTTACCCTAAGATCGGAGATTGTGAGTGAATCTGAAAACTGGCTGTAGTGTTTTCCAAGGTCTTGGAAAAATGCTACTGCTACTTTTCAGTTTCCCTTGTGAAGTGTTCATTGTCCTTTATTTAGTTCCATGACACACTGAAACTTGAACAGTGTGTTATGACAAGAGTGTCCCTAGCATTTTTCATCATCTACTGTTTGTGTGTTTGCACATCATTAGTGACACTTCGGTCATCACAAAAATGATCTCAATGACTAAGCTTAGCAGTGATCCGGCAAACATCCAGAGCGCAACAGGAGAATTAATAGAACGTAGTCATATTTTCTTATTAGCACTCACCAGTGACAGTATATTGCATATCTCATTACGATCTTGTCTGTCAAGCTTTAGTTAGACAGCAACTTGATTGCAGAGTATGTGAGTGAAATGAAGCGACAAAGACTTCCACTTCCCACTGTAATCACTACTTTTTTTAATATACAGTTGAAATAAAAAGTTTACATACACCTTGTAGAATCTGCAACATTTTTTGTTTTTTTACCAAAATAAGAGGGATTATACAAAATGCATGTTTTTGTTTTTATTTAGTACTGACCTGAATAAGAAATTTCACATAAAAGACGTTTACATGTAGTCCACAAGAGAAAATAAAAGTTGAATTTAGAAAAATGACCCCGTTCAAAAGTTTACATACAGTACGCTTGATTCTTAATACTGTGTTGTTACCTGATGATCCACAGCTGTGACAGTTTTTCACGAGTCCCTTGTTTGTCCTGAACAGTTAAACTGCGTGATTTTCTTCAGAAAAGTCTCTCAGGTCCCACAAATTCTTTGTTTTTTCAGCATTTTTATGCATTTGAATCCTTTCCAACAATAACTGTATGATTTTGAGATCCATCTTTTCACACTGAGGACAACTGAGGGACTCATTTGCAACTATTACAGAAGGTTCAAACACTCACTGATGCTGGTGGGTGGGTGAAAACTTTTTTGAATTTGAAAATTGGGGTAAATTTAACTTGTCTTCTGGGAAAGATGTATGTATCTTCTGTAGCTTCAGTACTAAATGAAAAAAATATTTATATATTTAGGCAAAATAATGTACACATCTTCATTCTGTTCAAAAGTTTACACCCCCGGCTCTTAATGCATCGTTTTTCCTTCTGGAGCATCAGTGAGCATTTGAACATTCTGTAATCCCTCAGTTGTCCTCAGTGTGAAAAGATGGATCTCAAAATCATACAATCATTGTTGGAAAGGGTTCAAATACACCAAAAAATACACTTTTTATGGTGTTATTTCATAGCGTCTTTTCTGAAAAGAGTATCACTGTTTGTACAGAAATATTAAGCATGTTTTCAAAATTGATAATAATAAAAAAATGTCTCTTCAGCACCAGAATTGACATATTAGAATGATTTCTGAAGAATCTTGTAACACTGAAGACTGGAGTAATGACTGCTGAAATATCAGTTTTGCCATAACAGGAATCAATATCATGTTTCACAAAATTACTGTTTTTACTGTGTTTTGATTTTTGTTTTTCATGTTTTAGAAATGTATGTGTCTAAATTGTGGACTTTCTGGAAATATTTCATTACATTCCAACTTTGTTTCATTTGGAGTTTGGAGTGCTAATAGTCGATTAACACTGTATTTAACATGTTGTGAATTCTTGCTGATGTGCATTGCCTTACGAGCTGATGTGTTATACTTGTGATAAAGCGGTATGGGAGGAATCTGAAATCTGCTTCCACACTTGAGCGCTCACTTATTCCACTCCGCTGGGAAAGACATAGCGTTTGAAGAGAATATAAAGTAAGAAAGACATAGCTAGATGAAGAGAATTATGCATTAGTTTTATGTTGTCATATTCCTTCATAAGTGAGGATGTACTTAATTAGAACGACCGTACTTTATTCTACAAAGAAAACCGCCATGTACCTTTCCAAACTTCTGTTTTAGAAAAGTGCTGATTGGACTTGGATGAAAGCATCTGGCATACATTAATTTCTGTTCTCTTTTTTGCTTGATGACAATGTTTCTGTTCATTTGTCTGGAGATTTCTCTCTCTTTGAGTGCCACCCCAGACTCTCAACCACTGCCAGAGAGGAGAGAGAGAGAAGCGAATAAAAGACCAGGCAGGATTGAAAGAGAATTGGGAGAATCATTTTAATTGCAAAAAATACAAATGGTTTCCGTTGCCGGTCTAGCGCTTGCTGCATTAGCATGTAAAGTGAAAAGCAGATGAGTCCCTTCTGAATTGGAGTCTCCTCCCCCAGCCCGTCTCAATCATACCCACGTTAATTGCGTCAATGCTATTATTATCAGCGTTATTATTTTTCTGACAGTGATCACGGTTTCTCTTTTCCTCCTCTTGAGAGGATACCAGAATGGGTTGTACCGCACGTTTCGAATCACTTTACAGGGTTAGCGTGATAATGTCACATTACATTAGATGTTTGACACCAAAGTCTCACACACAGCAACTCTGATGCTGACGCAGAACTGATTAAGATTGATTTAAATGACATTGCGTTCCTCTGGAATGGAGCACGCTTTTAATAATGGCACACTTAAGCAGATGGTAACACGTTAGAGTGCTATGATTTTATGTAATTGACGCTCTTGTTTGCACAAAAAAGTAGGAGTGCAGAAAAAAAGCATGACTCCTTTAGAACTTAAGATGTTGCTTACAAGAAGTTTAAATGAATCTGTTTTTGTAAATCTCTAGTTAAAAAGTATTTTTACACTCTCTTGTCACTTAAACATTCATAGGTTTGAAAGTATTCAATTCTGTAGCTTTTCCCCTGCCAAACTTGTGAAATATGTGCAAATATGACCAATGACTTTGTGCATTCTTCTTGCTAACAGCTACATCCACAATATTGCCTCACCATAAATTACTAATGATGTTTGCTGGTATGAATTATGGAACATCACTGATTCCACCGGAGCTACTTAGTCTTCTTTTGTTACAGTTAAATCTTCAGGCTTTTTTTCATGAAACAAAGACAACTCATAATGGAGGTTTTAAATTCACTGCTTAGTTGATTAGCAACTTTCCAAATGTTTTAACTATCTTAATCACTCATTTTGTTTCAAACCCATATGACTTTCTCTGTAAATAATGAGCTGATCTGTCTTTTTCTGTTCAGTTACAAAGAATGCACTCTGCAGCTTTCTAAATGAATGCAAAACACCATAAAAGTAGACCTTTTAGAAATAATCCATGCAGGTCATATACTATAGAAGTCATGATCAGACCGAAATTTAAATCTCCACTTGGCCTTGCATACATTGTGACTGTTCAGTTAGATAGCTGATCGGTACAGTTGGTTTTGTAAACTAGATCAACTGATTCTTTGAAAAGAACTGACCCAAAAAAATGATTTGTTTTTTTCAAACAATAGCTCTCTTTATTTCAGTCTCCATAAAGCTGTGGTTTCAGAAGACTTGGACCAATTTTATGATACTTTTTGTGGTGTTATTTGGTAGCCTTTTTCTAAAATTCACCTTTTGTGTTCTATAGACGAAAGTGAGTCACACAGTTTTGGAGTGAATGATGACAGACATGTAATTTTGGGGTCAACTTTAATGTTCTCAAACACACTAAACTGCTCTCTAGGATGTTCTGAATAGTGAATCCATATTTGGAATGGCACAGAAATCGAATAACGCATTCTACGGAGTCACTAAAGGGACATGTTTAGCTGCCTGCAAGCAGTAGCCTGTTACATTACAGTACATAAAATTTCACTTAGCACATAAACAGAGTAAGAAGAGATGACTGACAGGAAGATGGTGAAGGTTTGCGAATCTTAAACACCACAGACACACATCTAATCTTGTAAAATATGTGGTAAATACTGCCACTCCGTAGTATACACAGAGAATGTGTTATCGTGGATCTCGAAAGTGAAAGTAAAAAGCAAGCGCGTATTCAAAAGTTATTTCAGTGCACTGCATATTAATAGCGGCTCCCTGATGCACGCAGTTTCTAGACAGTATAATGACCCAATGATATAATTGCGAGAGAAACCATTGAAATATATTTTTCCTCCCATCTCGTTTTTATTCCCTTTAGGGATTCCGTAGTACACGTCATTTCCTTTCGGATTCGGACACGATTGCCTTTTTAAGGAGAAGTTCTCTTCCAGAACAAAAATGTACAGAAAATTTACTCACCCTCTTGTCTATTCTCTGCGATGAGCATACAAACTCTGTGTAATCTGGGTCAATACAGTTAGGGTATGTCGAAAACTCCCAGCTCATTTTCTCCTCCAACTTCAAAATCATCCTACGTCGCTGCAGAAGATCAAACACCCTTTACAAAAAGGGTAAAACAGCGATGTAGGAAGATTTTGAAGTTAGAGAAGAAAACAAGATGGGAGTTTTTCGACAAACCCTAACTGTATTGACCCAAATTACACAGACTACGCAAGCGCATCGTAGAGAATAGACAAGATAAGCGCTTGAGTTTAAAAAGTATATAAATTGTCAGTTTGTTTAGAAAATAACCAATTGCTTTGCTAGATAAGACCCTTCTTCCACTCCTGGCTTTTTGAAGTTCAATCTTGGGGGCACATTGAAGTCCACTATATGGAGAAAATTCATGAAATATTTTCCTCAAGAAGCATAATTTCTTTATAACTGAAGAAAGAAAGACACAAACATCTTGGATGACAAGGGGGTGAGTAAATTATCTGTAAATTTTTGTTCTGGAAGTGAACATCTCCTTTAATGTCAAGCTCACTTACACTCTTATTTATTTATTTATGTAGTTCTTTATTTTACATTGTACAAAGTCTGCCTGTAAAAGCATTGTGTATGTCTTTAAGCAACATGTCTCTTACTGCCTTATGCAGTGTTCTCATCTACACAAAGAAGGGGGGAAAGCAAAAAAGTAGATTAGGTATTTTTAAGTGATGGGAAAGTCGGTTGTGATTTGCATTCAGTGGCCTATATTTCACATGAGCTAATATGTGTCAGCTACGTCCGCTGGGAAAATATGACACTGTTTACTAAAGCACACAAGATGGTTTATTAGGAACTAGCAGACAACTCAATTAAAGTTCCCCTCTCGCCATGTGAATTGAGGCCTCTGGTTTAAAGGTTTATTCTGAAATAATACCAGCAAACATTGAGAAAGGAATTCACAGAGAATGAATTATGTCCACTGATAGTATTGTTTATTTGCTCACGCTGTTGCTTCAGCACCTGAGTCACTAAAAGAATTATGCAAATCAACAAGGGGACCTCAGCAAACATCTAAGGGGACCACAAGAGAACTAAAAGTAATTTAAATAGATTGTATTAAAATAAGGGTCACTATGAGGTGTTTCTTATGGGGGTTATTCATTTGTCTGCATTTTCTGTTTCTTATAGCTACTTGTTTGGAAAACAATCCTTAGATAAACTTTAATTGCAATTAATTATTTGACTTATTAACACTCCTAGTTTCAGAAGCTTTGGACAATGTTGAGAACTGAATTAGATGCAGGTTTTTGCAGTATAATAACTGTTTAGTGGTTTCACCGCTGTGTAAAACAGAAAAGAAAGCTTTTCTGTTTTCAGTTGATAGCTTTTGTGGATATATTTGCTGATTTGAGAATCGGTTCCAGAGTACTAATGCGTCTGTAAACAACCGTCCTCTCCATTATCACTTATAGGAGTCTTTTAACTGCAAGCAGTACAGTATTCTACATACATCTGAGACTTGCGCAAATGTCATCGAAGATGAGTGTGATGTATTAAAATGTTGTTCTGCCAAAGCTCCTGTTTTGACTGGCAGTGTTCTGTATTTGAAACCACAGCATGTTCAGGTGCTCACTGAACCACAAGTGGGAAAAGAATGCAAGCTGAAGTGGATCGGTATTAATGCTGAGTTGATGGCTCCTGTTGTTTTCCAGCCTAAGCCAATGATGCTCAATCACACGTTATCTTCATCAGCAGTCTGGCACGCATGGTGCATTTGAGTGCTGCTTTGATGTCGACTGCTCCTGAGGTTTAACTGGAAATTTGCATCCTGATTTGCGTCTCCGGAACTGATCGATGACGCTTGGTAGCGCTTAATGCTAATGCTAGATGTCGCCTCGTGGTGCCTCGAGTTTACTTACTGCCGCTTCACCGTCAGCGGCGTTCTCTAGCGAGCTGATCCGAGGCTTCTAGACGGCGTGTGGGACTTTTATGAGAATAAATATCATAAATCATTCTGCTTTATAGCTCCTGAGACCGGAGGTGAGGAGCATGCAGGAGCGCTGCCACTGTGTCCATCTCAGATTTCTCAGGCAGAGCTTGATAGAGTATTGACTTTTTCTGATTAGCAACGAAAGGGATGTGAGCAGGGTGACAAAAGCCAAACAGAGCATCAGGTTTATTTTTGGACCCCGGGGATACATAATTCTGTTTTGGAGACATGAAGTCTGGCTTCAGAGTGAGACTGTGAAACATGACTATCTCTGGCAGTAAGAGGCAAATTCGAGCTGCAAGTTTCCTCTAGGCTTTGCAAGACTTTAATAGCTTGGTAAAGGAAAATTTCCAAATTACGCACAGACTGTAACCTACTTTATATTTACATACTAAAAACAATTTCAGACCATAAAAAGGTTTCTTTTTAATTATATTTATAATTTATTCCTGTGATGATAAAGCTGAATTTTCAGCAGGCCTTACTCCAGTCTTCAGTGTCACATGAACTTTCAGAAATTCTAATTCTTAAAACATTTCATTGCTGCTTAATATTTTTTGTAGAAACTGTTATTATTATTACTTAGGATTGTTTGATAAATACACTCTGAAAAATGCTGGTTTCAATACGACCAAGCGCTGGGTGAAATATGGACAAACCCAGCAACTGGGTTGTTTTAACCCTGTGTTAACCCACCTTCTGGGTAGTTTTATGTAACTCAACTGTTGTTTAAAAATTACTTTATGGCTGGCTTAAAATGAACCCAAAATAGATTGTAAATTAAAAATCAGACACATAATTACTAGAGGCATCATACATTATCAAAAGGTGAACATTTATTAATAAGCAATTTAAATAATGTTTATTATTCAATTATTATTTATTCAACTTAATTTTAAGTTGTTAATTTCCAACCCATTTGGGGTTCATTTTAAGCAAGAAATATAGCCATTTTAAGCACTACCCAGAAGGTTGTTTTAAACCCAGCATTTTATTTTGTGTGTGTGTGTAAAAAGTTCAAAGAACAGCATTTATTTAAAAAATAAAAAATTTAAAAGTACATTTTTAACTATTTAAAAGGCTGAATATGGGTTGTTGACGTGACATGACATTTTCAGTGATAAAAATGAATAGAATTAATATTAACGTTGTTTAAAATGCTGTAAATCATTAAACATTTCTTTGTCTTACATGGAACTGTTGTTATAAAAGTTGCAGTGTTGCATGGTTCAATAAATTACAACTTTTATAAATTGAAAAAGCAAATTATAAAAGTATTAATAAATACCTCGGGCATAATTGTATAAGTGTCTACTTTAGTAAATGGCAATCATTTTTTTTCATCCATATATTTCTGAAAGTGTAGGAACTTGTCTCTGAAAGCCATGTCCTATGGTGTGACACCATATCCTGATTTTAAATCGGCCAATTCCAGAAAAAAAAAAATTATTAGTTAGGACCCCATTTATGGTCATGTTACTGAAGCCCCCTGTCAAGCCCATAACATGTGCACATGGTCAATTTTTGTCTCAGAATTGTTGAAATATTTATCTTTTTTGGAACCACTACAAAAGTGTTTCGTTTTGTTGTCCTTTGGTGTGACACACCTAAACTATATATTGTTTTAAATTAAAAACTGTATGCTACACTGCAAAATCATGGAAAATTACGCAAATGTCTTGCAAACTGTTAATGACAGGTTAGCTTGGAATAGCAAGGTCATTAATTGGCACAAAAGGATGAAACATCCTGTGGTGTGACAGAAAATGTCCTATGGTTTGACACCTGTACTGTACGGAAGAGAGAGGACACGGAAATATACACCCAAAATTAACAGGGATCCATCAGAAGGGAGGAGATCCTAAGTATAGTTTTAAAAAATTCAATCTTATACCAATAATAATTGGCTGTATCATATATATCAATCATAATATTTAGATGTGCCGCACATGCAGCGGGGGGCTAGAAGAGTTTTAGTAATATACTGATTGACGACAAGACTGAATTTTGTTGATGAAAATTATTTTATTTTGTTTAAAAAAAAAAAAAAACGTTGATATTACTTGTATCAAATTTAATATTTCTCATTTCTCATGTTCAAAATTAAATAGAAATACTTTAATAACCATTTATGTTATCTAGTGTGACATAATGTCTTATGGTGTGACACACATAAAAGAACCACAGATTTGTTTTTATCTCAAAATATTTAGTATTGCAATACTAGATGGGTGATAGAAATATCTCTCATCTTAAAATGGTTTAATTTTCAGCAGTTTTGAACAGATGTAAAAATCTAACAGTTTAGTAAAAATGTAAAAAAAATAAATATATTTGTATATTTCTTTGTCAACTACCCACATATATGTAAAACTATATGTATACAAGTAATAAAGAATGACTGCACAGTGACCTAGTGAACTCTGGTGCCTAGATTCACAAGGATAGAAGCAATGAGAAGCTGAGCGAGTGTAATTGAAGAGCACATAAAATTTGCAAAGCAAAAGAGTTCAGTCCAGTCATAAAGTTCATGTAGGCTTCAGGGTGTATACTCTGGTAAAAGTTCAAGTGGGTTACTAGAGGAGAGCAGCAAAAGCACATAAATTTGACAGCTTCAGCTGCAGTCTATGGGCTTCCAGGACACTGGAGAAAATCCCCAGTTCATTTATATGCTTTGAAAAAGCCTGGTTTAAGGGCATGACCCTGTACACATGCAACATACCTAGCAGACAAATACAGATGAATTCCTGTAAATACATACTAGGACTTACACAGTTGTTTATAGCAAGTCCAACAATGTGATAAATAGTCAAAGTCCCCAACACATGGGTTGTATGGAAGTATGGAGAAAGGGTGAGTCAGATTTTATTTCCTTGAGCGCGAATAACCTATTTTGGTGCCACTTAACTAAGATGTAGTGGTTTCTTGTGGGCTCTGTTTGTGTGTGTGGGAGGAAAAGAGAAAGAAAATAAGGAAAGGACAGATGAGTAGGTAAATGAGACGAATCAAGACAAGCCATTAATGACATGCAACTCTGTACAGGTTGTGAAAATGAGAGCAGGACATGGCAACTAATGTTACATAATGGCAAACTTTTCGGTCCTGTTAACTTATAGTAGAACAGCTACATACATGTACAAACACAGATACAGTTCATTAGGCTAATTTAGGGTTGGCTTGGTACCAGAGATTTCGGCTTCAGTACAGTAACCACCATAATACCTTAATATCGTGATACCGAACAGATGGTACTGTAAATAAACTACTGAATATGTGTGCAATGCAGGGTCATAGAATTAAAAACTTACAGGGATGTGTCGTATCTCGCGAGATCTGGTGATGATATCCTCCCAAAACATTTTGCAGTGTTTACATTAGAGCTGCACGATTAATCCTTAAAATATCGAGATCTCGATTCAAACACCCACGCGATCTTATTCCTGAATGACAACGATTTAGTCTGTTAGGACTGATCACATCGCGAGTGTCAGTGGAGCGTGAGTCGCTGTTAATGAATCAGAGGTTCGGGGTAAATGTGAACGCAGAAAGAGCAACACAAACAGTCTTTTCAACCACATTATAATCATCATTTTTGTGTTACAGACATTTTAATAGAAGTACTGGGATAAAAGTTTATAGTTTGGGTATAAACACTTATTGTCTACAGTAGCGATCAAAACGAAGTATCTTAACACCTGTATGTATAGTAACGCTTATCCTCTTCCGCCAGGAGGTGGCGACAACTGCCCGTTTAAAAAAAAGTATGTCATTGAATCGTTCATTCAGGAGATTTCAATAGTCAAACAAGTCTTAATGAAATAACACACTGACTACTTCATTGAATATTTATATATATATATATGTATGTATGTATATATTTTGTTTAAATGAATATATTTTTTTAAAAGACTTGCCAGAACCACTAGTAAATTACGTTATTTTGTTTAGTTTTTTAATCTTTTTTTCTCCAGAATCTTGAGAGAATCATGGTCTCCAGTTTATTAAAAACAACTGGGGTTCTTAATTTATCCAGAAACGTGAAGCTCTTGTTTAAATGTTGTTTATTACTGCATATAATTCCTTAAAATGGAAGTTTAATTTCATAAAGTTCAAAATGCACCTACATTTATTTTTTTGCATTTTGTCTTTTTCACTCGAATAAAATACTATTTTCCTTATATATTTTATCATTGAGTATTTCTTAAGAAAAGTTTAAAGAAAATCTCGTCCAGGACTGCACCAGGACATAAATATTATTGTAATTGAACAATAAAAATGTGTTTATTTTCAAGTGAAGGATAAACTATAAGTTAATATTAAATAACTTATATTTTAAATACCTTTTTAGATTTAGAAAAGAATTAATCGATTCAGTGAATGATTCAATGACTCACTCATAAAGACCATTAAAAAAGAACAATTCCATGTGTTCTAATACCCAAATCTTTCCTATATTGCAGCCACTCACTGCCAGTCTCAGTCTTTGAAGGATTCAAAGTTAAAACCTGTTCTCAGTGTCAAATAGATTCCTCCTGAATGAAATGTGAGGCGTCACAAAGCATCACTTCAATCTGTTTAAGTAGCTCTACCATCATCATACATCCTTTTTACAGCTTACTTTATTGGTATATTTCACATAAAACAATGAGATTGAAGAGACATTTCTAAGAAATGCATACTAAGAACAAGGCTGCCATCTGCTATCATTGGAAAGTAGCTCAAAAGGCAGGATCTGTCAGATGCTTAAAACGGTTTACCTTTAATGAGAGATGGGGATTTCGTTTTTGATAAATGCCTGAAGAGCATAGCGATGTTGACAATGTAAAAGAAGGGCATAAGCAGCAGTGTGGAGATTCAGTTTTTTCATGTGAAATGGGTTGTGGTGGTTGACTGTTAGATATCAGCCAGTAGTTAGCAAATACATTTGAGACATTATTACTGAGGCTTTACAGAATACATAGACCTACACTTAAAATTCATGAGCTGAAGTTGCTATTGACGTTATGAATATTTGAATAGATAAATGGCTCAGTTTTTTTCTGAACGGAACATGGCGGCGTGTCTTTTCTGCACTATTCTATGATTTCACCTATAAGATGTTTCTACTAATGGTAAATAGACGCTCATGAACAGAAAATCGTTCACCTGAGAAGGTAACCATAGCAACAGTGTGCTGCTTTAGTACATTTTATTCATTTCGGATCACTATTGGACAGAACATTTGACAAAAAAAATAAATGTTTTCATTACTTTATAAAATATATTATTAGTTTATTTCAAAAACCTTCACAGATTTATCTAAAACATCTTAAAGCTAGTTTACCTTTGGCTAACTTGGAGTGCAGTGATTGTAAGATTCAATTCCATTGCTTAGTTTTATGAATTCCAAGTAAGAACACAGAACATTTTTTTCCCTCCCAAGTTGTGTTTTTGTCAGTTTGTAACTTGTGCAAAAGTCTCAAGAACTACTCTCCATAGTTCTTGCTTTTTAGTTTTATGCTGAAAGCATTTGACATCATTTTCTCTCTCATCTAATGAGTGAAGCACAGCTCACCAACCTTTACACATCATCTTTGACTTCACCTCAGTGAAATGACAAGATCGCTAACAATGTATTTCCCTGACTTTCTAGTGCTAATGAAGTGAATTCAGATATAGCTCAACTCAGCGTGTCGTTCTTAATCCTTTTTTTTTCTGTTTTCCTTGTAGGCCATGGACATTGCCTCTTCTCCTGCCTCTGGGCTGACCATGACAAACTGTTCTGTTTTTATGTGGTAAGTTACCCCATTATGTCTGTGGGAACTAAGGCTGATATGGCCTGTGGGGACTTGAGGTGAAATACATATGCTGGACTGTCTTATTACTTTTTTTAAAGAAATTTTGATAGCTGCTTCTATCCAGCTTGAAAAAAATGAAGATTCAAATTAAGTAGGAGGAGGGCGAAGATTGTGCACTTTTTCGAAATATTTCTCATGCTTTGTTTTAATAAATTAAGACAAAGTCAACATTTAAAACAACTAAATAACTAACTACAATAACTATTTTCTTAATGCACATTCTTGGTATTATTATTCGTGATTTATCAGTTTGCATTATTTCAAAGAAGAAAAAAAAACTCTTTGGTTGGGCAGACTTGTAGAAGTGTTAACCAATAGCCAGGTAGTTTTTTAGCTATTGAATTTACAAACTCACATTCAGTCTGGCTCCATTCTTATCTGTAACAATTGTTTTTAAAGGATTAGTTCACTTTCAGAACAAAAATGTACAGATAATGTACTTACCCCATTGTCATCCAAGATGTTCGTGTCTTTCTTTCTTCAGCTGTAAAGAAATTATGTTTTTTGAGGAAAACGTTTCAGGAATTATCTCCATATAGTGGACTTTAATGGTGTTCATGAGTTTAAACGTCCAAAATGCAGTTTCAATGCAGCTTCAAAGGGCTCTAAATGATCCCAGCGAGGAATAAGGGTCTTATCTAGTGAAACGATTGGTCATTTTCTAAAAAAAAAAATGTATATACCTTTTAACCTCAAATGCTTATCTTGTCTAGCTCTGCGTGAACTCTGTGTATTCCGGTTTAAGACAGTTCAGGGTATGTCGAAAAAACTCCCATCTCATTTTCTCCTCTAACTTCAAAATCGTCCTACATCATTGTTTTACCTTTTTTTTTTGTAAAGGCCATTTGACCTTCTTTGCATGTTCACTTTGTAAACACTGCCTCGGTACTTCTACAGTGATGTAGGACAATTTTAAAGTTGAAGGAGAAAATTAGATGGGAGTTTTTTGACATACCCTAACTGTACTGACCCGGACTGCACAGAGTACGCATGCATATGGCAGAGCTAAACAAAAGGAGCATTTGAGGTTAAAAAGTGTATAATTTTTATTTTTTTATTTTTTAGAAAATGACCGGTCGTTTTGCTAGATAAGACCCTTATTTTTTGGCTGGGATCATTTGTGTCCCTGGACCACAAAACCAGTCATAAGGGTCAGTTTTCCAAAATTGAGATTTATACATCATTATACATGAAAACTGAATAAATGAGCTTTCAATTGATGTTTGGTTTGTTAGGATAGGACAATAATTGGCCAAGATACAACTATTTGAATATATGGAATCTGAGCGTTCAAAAAAATCTAAATATTGAGAAAATCGCCTTTAAAGTTGTCCATTTACAGTAGGAATTTTACTAAATATCTTCATGGAACATGATCTTTACTTAATTTCCTAATGATTTTTGTCATGAAAGAAAAATCAATAATTTTGACCCATACAATGTATTTTTGGCTATTGCTACAAATATATCCCAGCGACT
>JAHKKF010522546.1:0-19996 GCA_019740295.1 Labeo calbasu
CTGTGATTTCAGTGTCTGCCGTCTCACCAAATGACATAAATACATGAACAACATTTCCAGAACTTCTCTGAAGTATGAAGTTTCTTCATGAGCACTTTACCGTTTCTTTTGAAAGAAACTATTGCCATTGTCAAAAAATTAAAATATTGTAAAAATATTGTAAAAATAAACTTTAAGTTGTTTTTATGCATTCAAATAATTAGACATGCTTAAACAGAATTTGGTAACAATAAAACAGAAGGTGAGGAAAAAATAAAACATGGGGCCCTAAACATGTATTTTTTGTTAAATTTGTAATAAATTGATGTACAAGTTTCTTAATTTTAATTGATTGGACTTGCTTTTTGATTTAATAAAATGTAATTTAACCCTTGAAAAAAGAGTCCAGAAAAATTAAAACCGAAAAAAAAAAGGAATTTGGGTAAAAAATAAAACGGTTTTCATAGGGCCCTAAAGTTATATTTTTTTTGGTCTTTTTGTTACTTTATTATTCAGATAGGACAGTGAAGAGAGATGACAGGAAAGAATTGGGTAATGAGAGGGGAGCGGGATCAGCAAAGGACCTTGAGACAGGAATCAAACTCGGGTCGCTGTGAGGGCAGCCGCGCTGTATATGTCGACGCACTAACCACAAGGCTGTTGGCGCCGACAACAATTGCATTTTAAAGCATCCGTGCAAAAACAAACCTGGAAAAAGACCTGAGGTTTTGGCATTGGGAAAGCAGACCACAAATGCCCTGTTTGTGTTGTATTTTTTTCTTATAGAGAAATATTTCATATATATATATATTACATACATTATATATTTTCATATATTATATATGTTAGGAAGAAGGTGGATAATCCACATATTGGCAAATGTAGTAAGGTCATCTGGGTATTTCATGCAAGTTGCATACTGTGCACGGTGTGCACACTGCAGAAATGGTAGAAGTAGTGTGATAGTGTGCTTTTCTGCTTTATTACTGTGTTTATCTGAGTCCAAAGCTCTTCACATTCCAGTCTTGTGGTTTACGCTTGTCAGACGTCTTACATGCATATCTGAGAAAAACACTCTGTGAAAGTTTGCTGACACTATTGCCTTGAGTCAGGAATCAATCTGCTGAGATTGTGCTGACGTGTACTGTGAGCCCGTACGAACAAGTCAGTAGTTGACTGGTGTTGGGGTTGCCATGGTAACTGGATGGGCTTTGTATAACAGTTCATAGTCCCAGACAAAGACTGAATGTAATGAAATACTTGGTGTACTTTGTAATAGTTTATTCAAATCATGAGATAGTGTTCAGGATTGTAGCCAGCATGAGAAAAGTTACGTAAAAGGGGTTTTCATCGCAAATGTGAAATATTATGTTACTTACTTCATCTTGACTGTGCTTTTCTTTGGCAGATTTACTGAAGTTTGTTGTTAAGAGCAGTATGACCTTCTTTGGGCTAAATAGGATGCGATTATTCCACAGAACTGTGTGCACATTTTTACCTTTCTTAGTCTGGGGAACATTCCCTTAAACATTAGGACTTTGAGTATAAGGATGTTACTTTTGCTAGCTTATGAAATACCATATTTGTCAATGTCCTGTTTGGGGGAAAAAAAAGTTGAAAGACAGTCTGGATCATATTTCATTCCGAAAAGCTTTTTAAATTTTTTACCTTTAGTGTATAGTGATTATAACAGCTAATAATAATAATAATAATAACCATGTTTTCTTTATTTGTAGTATGTAATTAAAAAAAAATTAAGTTACAACATGCTACTTGTGATGATAAAATGTTTAGTGTGACAATCTTACATTTACAAATGTACTTCATATTCATCAAATTTATTTGTAAAAATAAAAATTGGTGAAGTTGATTAAAATGCAACATATGTCTTTATGCTACATTTAATACAGCAGTGTGGCACTTTTTAAAAATAAATTTTCTCTCTGTTGTGTGGCACAGAGTTCCCACATCCCCATGATCGATGCTTTGATGATGGCCTACACCGTGGAGATGATCAGCATTGAGAAGGTTGTGACCTGCGTGAAGCGTTTCTCCACATTCAGTGCCTCCAAGGAGCTCCCCTTTGACCTTGAGGATGCTATGGTGTTCTGGATCAACAAGGTGTGCGTCTGTGTATATTTTGAAGGGTGTGAGCCTCGGTGAAGTCATGTTTTTATTAGAACTATCCTTGGTGTATCAAGTGATCATAACAGCTTAACTGTTAAACAGTACAGCTGTGAAGGTTACGTTTGAGTAAACAATGTGTGTTACATGATGTACTAATAGCTTACCTGTATTTGTCTAGTCCTGTATTGGGCTTTCAGTTTTTGGCTGGAGCATGTCTAATCATGCCAGCACTTTAAAAAAAAAAAAAAAGGCTGTATAAACCTCAGATGTTCATTATGAATTCTTTATATGTATCATAACAACCCCTTCTTTGTGTTGCAGGTGAACCTGAAAATGAGGGAGATCACAGAGAAGGAACACAAATCAAAGCAGCATCTGCTGGAATCTCCAAGTCATCAGAAGGTACCAGACACCCAAGCACAAGAGTTTCACACATATATTGTAAAACTCTGATTCTCAAGTGCTGTTTAGACCTGGTTTTTAACATCTGTCACCTGTAAATGGGGTTGTATGTGTCTAGAAAACATGGTTTAAACTACACCGAAGGGAAAAATTTCCATTTGGGCATTTACGGAAAACTTTGTAGTAATAATAATAATTTTCGTTCCACTGGCTTTACAGTGCGACCACTGCTTGTGACTAAAATATTTAGGAGCACCAGTGCGACTGACCCGATCAGCATATTTGTGTTTGCGCTGATGGGAGCTTCAAAGTGTGTTTTTGCAATGTTCAGTAATGCATCACAGACATATTTCACGAATCCTTTCATAAAAAAAGTGTAGAGAGAGTGTAAATAAGAGTGTAGAGAGCTTCGTTGATTATAATGGGACTTTGTGTGACTGTAATGAACTAAGATGAGTGACAGCTTTTATTGATTTTTAAGGGAGTTTGTAAATGAGACAGTTAAATAAAGTTAAAGTTAATATTAAGTGACTTAAATTGTCTGGCTATAACACAATTGCCTGATTTTGCTCTATTTCATTGTCAGAAATAGTTTGAAACAAGTCACAACTGAGCCACTGCGCGTCTCCATTCAAACACAGCAGTGTTTCGTTTATGAATGAATGAATGTGTGTTTTTAAATTAATCTAGTGAGTCAGTGATTCAATTACCCATTCATAAAGACAGTCAGTTGCTTTGTGAATTAATCAGCTGTTCGAATGAATCGAATGAATGATTCAATAATTAAATCAGTGACTTGCCACCATTCTTGTCACCGTTCTTATTCTGTTGTTTTAATTAGAAATTTTAAAAAGCTTATAAAAATATAATTTAAAAAAATTGACATAAAAGATGACATGAAGTTAGGTTTAGAAAATGCCATTACAAAGGTAAAAACAAAATTTGCCTGTAAATCACGTTGAGTCATATATCACCTTGTAAAGGGAAGGCAAATTTTTGATCTGATTTTTTTATTATTGTTTACAAGGTGCTCCTAAAATTTTGACTGTGCTCCTAAATATTTTAAGTTGGAAGCGCAAGTGCTCCTAAAAAGAAAAGTAAGCGTAGAGCCCTGTGTTGATATTTAATCACAAATTTGGGCCAAATTGTACAGCCCTGCGATCAGTCATAGCAAACCTGGATTATTTTTCCTCGCTTGCATTTGAAATCTGTCACAATTTTTATAAAAAAAAATCACAATCTGATATCCCCCTTGTCTTTTGTTTTTTAAAGGGTTAATTCACTCAAAAATGAAAATTCCGTCATTAATTATTCACCCTCATGTTGTTCCAAACCTCTCAGACCTTTGTTTATCTTTGGAGCCCAAAAAAGATATTTTTTATGAAATCTGAGAGCTTTCTGTCCCTGCGTAGACAGAAATGCAACTGACACGTTAAAGGCCCAGTAGTCCCGTGTCAGTCTTAGAAGTGCAAAGACTTGATGCGGAAGAAATTGTTGAATAAAGTTGTTTTTGTTTTCTTTGCGCACAAAAAAGATTCTTGTAGCTTCAACCTCAGATGTCCCATTGACTATTTAATGATGTCCTTACTACCTTTCTTGGTCTATGCAGAAGCTCTCAGATTTAATCAGAAATATCTTAATTTGTCTTCTGAAGATGAATGAAGGTCTAACAGGTTTGGAACAACATGAGGGCGAGTAATTAATGAGAATTTTCATGTTTTGGTGAACAATCCCTGTAAGTGTTCACGAAGACACAGAATCGGCTGACCACTTGATGGGATCAAATGCAACAGTTGTTAATACCAGGTGTAAACAAGCTCATAAACGGGTGTGAGCTCAAATGGCGAGACTCACATCTGAGTAGATGGTACTAATGTAACAACAGCCTTATGGAAATGATCTAATATCTTCAGTGGCATCACTCCTTCTGTTTCTCCTCTAACCTCATAGCAGGGTCACATCTGTCTGCTCTTTTCTTCCCTGACCTTACATCCTCTCTGCTCCTCTTCCCGTCTCTTTCCCTTTAACCTCCTCCCTCGCTACTGGGATAGTCTCCCTCAAAATGGTATTGGAAACTAGTACCTGTAAGTTGGCTGTGAGTGCTTCCTCTCCACTGCACGAGTAGTTTGTGTCAATCCCAACGTACACCATCACCACTCAGGCCACGCTTTTATCTAATCAGTGCACACTGGGAAAAGCTTCTATCCAGTGGCTCACGCTGTAATCGCACAAAATGATCTGCCTTTCACCCTTTGAGCACATGCAGTTATGAGCTAACACATGCCGCTGAGAGTATTTGTTTGTGTGCGTGTGTGAGTGTCTGTGTGTGTGTGTGAGTCTCTAATTTCAGCTTTCATCTTCTCATTTCTTGCAGCTATTTCCATCTTCATTTGTCTCTTCCTTTTTCTGTCTGTCTCCTTTACGTGTGGTCCTTAAGCCTGATCTTATGTTTGTACCGGCCCGTTGCATGCTAGAGCCTGTTAGGGTTTCATGAATGGCACAGAGATCCTCTGTCTCCATTCTCTTGCTTCTTTAGATCTGCTGTCTAGCTTTTGTGTCCTGTCTGAAATTTAAACACGTGAATGTTAGGACTGCACAATTGATTGAGCACACTTAAAGATTATAATTATGGTTGCCATAATTAACACGTAAAGGGCTTTTGTGTAGTGGTCGACTGATATATCAGGAAAAATATTTGGCTTTTTTAAAATTATTGACATTGCCTGATACCTTTTTTCCTCCCTTTGGCTGATAAAGAGCTGGAAATGGGATTTTAACAGGGTCTGAGCAAAGTATAAGCAACCATTCTTTGTCTACATTAGTTTACTGCCATTTTTAAAGGAATAGTTCACCCAAAAATAAAAATTCTGGCATTAATTACTCACCTTCATTACAAGACCTTCATTCATCTTCGAAACACAAATTAAGATAATTTTGTTTAAATTTAAGAGTTTTCTGACCCTCCATAGACACCAATGCAACTGACATGCACCATGAAGCGTACGTGTGGTGCTGCTGATGCAGGAGCTGGCATTCTGATGTAGAACTGATGTAGAAATTTTTGTTTTCTTTGCTTCATAAAATTAAGGTTGAACCACTGATGTCACATGGACTATTTTATCGATGTCATTACTACCTTTCTGGGCCGTTAGAATGCGTCATTTGCATTGCTGTCTATGCGTGGTCAGAAAGCTCCTGGATTTCATAAAAAAAAAAAAATGTATTTGTGTTCCGAAGATGAATGATAAAATGGATAAAATCCATATCAGTCGACCATTACGTTTGCAAATTTTTGGTTTATGCAGGCATATTATGCAACCATGTTGCATAGATTCATAAGAAAGTAAAATTGTAGTCCTATATGTATCAACAGCATATCTGTGTTTCTCGCTTTGATCTTGTGATTCATATACTTAGCTGCTGTTGAGTTTTGTGTGTTGTGGCTAATCGCTGTTCTCCTGTGTTGTCGTTTAAATAAACAGTTCACCCAAAAATAAAAATCTTTCAATCCCCCTGATTTTTGTTCCAAACCCATATTATTTTGCCCTTTCTATGGAACACAAAAGGAGTAGTTGTAAAGAACGTTCAAACTGCTCTTGACTGCACAACAGAACTGAATGAGAACTGGGCATGGACATTTTAGAGCTACAGTGGAGCAGATGATTTTGGCAACTAACTAATTTTATTTTAGTGCAAAAGTTGTACTGACTACTTATTAGTGTTTGACCGAAATGGAGTTTTCTCTGGCCAATGCCGATATTTACAAAACTGGGCAGCCGATGGCTGAGATATGATGCCTTTTTTGTTTTTGCGTTTTGTTTTGTTTTGTTTTGGCCATCTGAACTCTTTTATAAAAGTCTGAACTCTTATAATTTTAAGTAAAACAAGTGCTCAAGTAATCAGTGAAGTCAATAAAAATTTAGCTCACTTAGCAAGTTCTCAATTTTCTGAGAACAAAAAGTGTAAACTCACATAAACAATAGTAATGCCAGACACAGTAACACAGTAGTTTAGTAGAGAGTAGTAGACACTGTTTTTTTTTTTTTAATCTCTACATTCACATGAACAAAATTATCTAGAGGATCACTCATTAGCTCAGTTACCATTTCTACTTCCTAGTTTTCATGTCTTGCTTTTGGATGTATTATAAAATGACTATTATAACTAATTTTTGTACTTTTACTTCACTTAAGTATAACGTTTAACGCTGGAATGGATGGAACGATCTATCTGACAAGTATTAATGCAGAGTAAATTCAGAGTAACACATTTAGCGGATTCACTCGCGTGTCATTCTTTAAACGGTATACGTGGACGTTTGATCGTCTAAGGCAAACAAAACTTTACTTTGAATTGTGAATGGATTATGTAGAGAAACCGAACAAGGGGTGCTTCCCGAGCTTACTCATGCAAAAACTCCTGTTTTAATCGATGACAAATCACACAATCAGTCACTTCAATCATGTCAGACCCCGAGACACATTTTATGAGGAAAGTAAAGGTAGTTCCACAACATCGCTTTTGCGCCTGCCTATTAATCAGCCTAATTTGCAGCACAATCGGCTGATGCCGATTTATTAAAAATGCCAAAAATCGGCCCGATTATTGCCTAGCAGATTAATTGGTTGACCTTTACTTCTAATGATATTTTTGCCTGGACGGCTCTTTTTTTATTCATATCAAATTTTTATTTTTTATTTTTATTATTTCAAAAATGAGCAGCTTGAACATTCTGCTAAACATCTCTTTTTGTCTTCCTTGGACACAATATGAGGATTAGTAAATAAGGCCAGTTTCGTTTTTTTGGGTGAGCTATTCCTTTACGTTGTCTTTTAGTCTTAGCCGCCTATGTTGTAACCCTGTCTAGTTTTATTAGATCAGCAAATATTCTCACAAAACAGCCTCAGTGATCCTTCTGACAAAACTCTCTTTTGCGTACTCGATGCCATATTCCAAAGGTTACTTTGTTGAATACAGCGTCTTGTTGAAGGTTTTGACAGTTTGGCTTCCTCTCTTGTCACCCGTAGGTACGGTATCGGCGGGATCATGCCTCAGGTAGACAGCTGCCCTACTTCCCCCTGCTGGAGGACCTGATCAGGGATGTGTGTGACGGTGCTGCACTGCTGACCGTGGTCCATTACTACTGCCCAGACCTGATGAAGCTTGACGGTAGAGTAAAATAACACTAGGGATACTAGACTAGTCACTGCTAGTAGCACCAAACCTAATCAGGTTTCCCAAACAGTCTTACTGTCTCCTTCACCCCACCCCCTACACCCTCCTAAACAGCTTATTATGAGTAGACCTACCTCAGAGTTACGCCATTGGTTCAGCATGTTGTTGCTATGTCAGACAGCCCAAACAAACAGAACATGTTTTGATGGCGCCACAGTGCTTACATTCCTTGGGAAATCATACGAATGGTTTGCTTACTGTTGTTTAGTGCACATTCGGCTGGGAAAGAACAGAGTATTTTTACCCACTTCCCCTTTAGGTCGGAAGCTACATTTCATTTTAATCCTGTTAAGGCGAACATATGCAATAAGTCATAAAAATCTAATTTATTCATTGAACCTTTATACAAAAGATGTTTTTAAAAATCTGAAGAAAGTGATTTTTTGTATTATTATTTGATACATCAGGCTTTTACGAATCATATAGTAGAATATGGAGAGATGTGGAGGAAAAAAACATTTTAAAAAAACACATCGTCTTTCCTTCTAAAGCATCAGTGAGCTTTTCAACCTAAACTGTTTAACTGTTCAGGACAAACAAGGCATTCATGAACAACTATCACTAAAGAAACAAAAAAACACAGCTGTGGATCATTCAATTAATAACACGGTATTAAGAATCAAGTGCATGTAAACTTTTGAACAGGGTCATATTTATAAATTCAACTATTATTTTCTCTTGTGGACTATATGTAATCATCTTTTATGTGAAATGCTTTATTCAGGTCAGTACTAAATAAAAAAAAAAACAAAAAAAACATGCATTATGTATTATCCCTCTTATGTTGGTAAAATAATTAACATTTTGCAGATTCTGCAAGGTGTATGTAAACTTTTGACTTCAACTGTGTAGCGCACCAATTTTTTATGGTAAATTTCCAGAGTTTTGTTTGTTTGCTTTCTCTTACTTATGATTGATTGTAGGTTTACTTCCTTGGTGCTTCACTGTGCATTGCCTCTTGAGCTCAGTAAATATCTTTTGAAATGTTCTTTTCTGATGTTTCAACTCTCAAGCAAATATTGACCTTGTTTGGATTTAGCCCTTGATTTAGCATTCCTGAATGTCAGAGCCAATGTATGCCTCTGGATAGCTTTTTTGCTAACTTTGTGTTTTCTGTTATCTGCAGATATCTGCTTGAAAGAAGTGACCTCAATAGCAGACAGCCTTTATAATATCCAGCTGCTGAAAGAGTTCGCCAATGAGTACCTTAACAAAAGCTTTTATTTGACTCTAGAGGACATGCTGTATGCACCTCCTGTGCTCAAGGTACCTTATTCAGTCATACATAATACGTCGTCTCATTAACAGGATGTTTCATTTCCGTATGGGACTGTTCTTGATTCTCTGGCTGTTCATTTTTTTTTCTGCAGCACAATGTCATGGTATTTATAGCGGAGCTCTTCTGGTGGTTTGAGATCGTCAAGCCTGAATTTGTCCAGCCGAGAGATGTTCAGGAATTTAAAGATGGTGAAAAACGTATTTTTCTTTCCCCAATGAAGTTTGCATGAAGCCTCAACCAACGTCCTCATATTTTTCCGGTTGTTTTGCTTATTTGAGTTAACAATTAATATTTGTATTATAGCAAGAGCAATGACTCAGCCCAAGAGTGTCAGGCCGACTGTGCCCATCTCCAACGCCACCAAACGGAGCTTCCTGGTGTCTCCTGGTGTGGCTGATCCGGCACTTCCTGTTCAGAACAGCCCGGAAGTTTGTAACAGGTACTTCCTGCACCCTGAAGAATCTGAGCCTCTGTAAGTGCTTCATGGTTTTGTCTCTTCCATGTGTAGCTTTGGGTGTAAATGTCGATGTGAAAATATGCTCTAGCCGTTCTTCTTAGATTTATTTCTAAATAAACTGTTAAATAATTATTTCCCCTCTAATTTGTATTCTTGCTCTGCCAAACCTATTGGGCCACCAGAGTAGAAACACCATGTACTGACCCAAACTTTTTTCTTTTTTTGAAAACATAATTAAAATAAGACATTAAGTGACAAAAGGCATTTTTTTTTAAAGCACCGCTGCTACACATGCAGATTTTGCATTGGTTTTGGACTGGTTTTGCATATTCTAGTTATGATTTCAGCAATACATGAACAAAATTAATAATGTGGGCTTTCATGTGCTTGAAAATTTTGTTTGCAATTCACAGGGTGCACAGCCATGCATGCATGCACATCAGAGGGAACTTTGCTTGCATGATTATGATTCACTCTGAATCATATCGTCTCATAACGTCTTTGCTTTGTCATGTTGTGCCTGTGTCTTTCTGACATGCTGAGACGAAACTGCACTGCCCTGCCTAACTTTAGAATTTTAATAAGTTTACTGTGCTTACTCTTATTTCACTGGCAATAAAAAAAATGCCAGTTACTTGGAACTAAAACACATTTTAATGTCATGCTAGTGCTTTTAATACTGCTCTGTAATTGTAGTATTCAGACTGTTTTCGATGAAGTTATTTTTTTTAAGGTCCTAAAGCAGAGCAGTGCTGCTTGTCTATATTTGTCCATCCACATGGAAAATGTGTAGTGTCAGTTACGATTAGATTTTGGCTGGATAGACCTCTGGGGGCCTGGCGATCATTCGTCCTAATTTTTTTTGTGCTGGTGGTTTGCCAACTGTGCCCTGTGCTTGCCATTTCAGTAATAAGGGGAGTTCCAGCTTCAGCCCCTCCCACCCACTTCTGCCACTGAGACAAAGACAGAAGAAGGCTCAGCCAGGAGAGGAAAGCGCGGGTATGGCATTAAGCTTCTGCTGCCATTCATATGAAATCATAGGTTTCATGCTCACTTGGAAGCGTTACCCAGGAATGTTGAGTCTCAGTAATAGAAATGATTAGAAATGACAATGATTTTTAGCCCCTTTGGTTATTTAATGCTTTATTGTAATCAGAAACTTTAAGAAGAAATGTTGAGTTTACCAAACTTCAACAAAGTTTGTATAGAATCTATAACAGGAGCTGTTTGGGTTGAATAATTGAGATTAGTAATTTAGAACAAACTACTAACCAGAATGTTTAAAAAATATGAAATATATTTGAAATGTTTTTTTCTGCATTACGGTAATTTAAATGTATGGAAACCCATTTCAGCCACAGAATATTTTTTTTAAAAAAGGTAGTTGTGACTTATCTCTGATGCAGCTTTTTAAGACTGATATTTTCTCAGAATTTATATCTCACAATATAAATTCTATATCTCACATTTTTTATTCTGACTTGATAACTGGCAATTTTGTGTTATAAAGTCATTTTATATCTCACAATTTTTGACTTTAACTCACAATTGCGAGTTTATATTTCAGAATCGCAAGATATAAGCTCACAAGTTTAACTGTTTTTGCTTTTTTTTTTTTTTTTTTTTTTTTCATCAGAATTGGAGTTTATAAGAAAAAAAGAAAAGATTTAGCATTCTACTTTTTGCAGTTGAGTTAGAATGTGACTTGAGTGTAGTAGAGTCAAGTAATCAAATTTTTGTGCTTTTCTTACCAGCCTGTCGAAATCGTTCCAATTCTTTTACGCAAGAAGGTCACTCCAGAGGATCGGTGGCTTGGTCAGATAAACGGCAGAGGTACAACATTATCAGTAAATGCTTAAAAGTACTTAACCTATATTTTAAGATATTACATTTAAATCTATATTTTGCTTGGTCATTCTTCTCTTATTATTGTAATCAGGCCACTGTCTCAGCTAAATCGGTATGTTCTCCACTCTGCTACGGACAGCGATGCAGACTTGGTCTCAGGCGACAGCGTTAGTCTGACTTGCTCCATCAGTGAGGACAGCCTGGCCTCCACTGTCACACCCAAACACCAGAGCCATCCGGGTCAGGGCAGTGTTAGGCGGGTCAATGGCCACAGTCTGCTAGGCAACGTTAATATGGATGAGGAGGATGAGCTGGTAACTATTGCCAGGGCAGATTCATCCAAGAATGACACCACCCTGGTAAACTCTGAGGACGCAGAGCGGCAGAGTGCTACCCCTGGTGCTAAAACAGGCATTTGGGGAAGACAGGAGGAAGCGTCCTCAGATTCCCGAACTGCCAGTTTCTTCCTGGAGCCTCTGATGCCTGCAGTTCTCAGGCCAGCCAAAGAGAAGTCAGTATGCCTAAATAAGGAAGAAGAGTCGGGAGAGGGAAGGCAGCGAGGGTCGGCACGGAGAGTAGCAGGAGCAGAAGGTGCTGTTTCGTCTTCCAGACGAAGACCTCCATCCACTCTTAACCGGACCTTTACCCCTAACACTAGCTCTGAGCTTGAGACAACTATTGAACCTAAATGCAGTGAATTTGTGCCTCCAGGCCCAGGGCAGGCGCAAGCTTTCAGATCACTGGCAACAAGTAGTGTTGAGCCATCTTCTGCTGAGCGCTCACCTGGGTTTTACCTTCATTCATCCGTGCCTGAGGACAGGAGGCCTGTCCAAGCATGGGACATCCATCCAGGGTCTGATATAGAGACTGTGGAGACCATTGAGGAACAGGATGCAGAGCTCACCAAAGAGCTCCATCCAGACAAGAAACCGTTCTATGAGGAGGACGAAGAATCAGCCAAGCTGCGGGAGGACATGAATGTAAAAGAACATGAGGATAAGGATGGTGGGAGCAGGTGCTCAAGCCCTGGTCAGTCCCAAGTCAGCAGCGTAGCTAGCGGCAGCGTGCGCATGACCAGTTTTGCCGAACGAAAGATGCAGAGGTTTGGTAGCAATCAAGATATCCGCTCCAGCACAAGCAGCTCACAGCGGACCACACCAGATGGCTCGGAGAGTTGCCCGCTTCCTCTAACCTCCTGGAGGATGAAAAGAGACCAGAGTCCTACACCGCAGAACAAGGACAGTGCCAACATGCTGGCCTCCGAACTCGTTCAACTCCACATGCAACTTGAAGAAAAGCGACGTGCAATTGAATCCCAAAAGAAGAAGATGGAGGTCTTGACAGCAAGACAACGGCTCAAGCTTGGGAAAGCAGCTTTCCTGCACATAGTAAGAAAAGGGAAGAGTGACACTCTCCCTCAGCCTACAAAGTCCGAGTACCTCTTGAAAGACGGGCAAAAACTCAATCAAGAAAAAGAGAAGTCATCAAAAGACGACACCTGTGTGGATTCTCAGAGAGATGTGCCGAAAGAGGCTGAAGAGCCAGAGAAGGCATCTCTCGAATGGGCAGGTGGCGGGACTGTGTCTCCTAGTGCCTTAGATATGGACGAAGAGATAGATCTTAATGAATGCAACCGCTCCATTGATTTGCTGAACGAGGCCATTGGAAACATTCAGCAGCAGATGATGCAGCTTTCGCTCCAGCAGGAAATGCTCATGAAGCAGAATCTCCAGTCTCCAACAGGTACAGCTTCACCACCCAGCAGTGACCAAAGTAATGGATCTGAACCCAGGGTCAAAGCTTCTATACATTTTGTGGAACCAAGTGGCAGCCCCGTGGTACGAAAGCCACCCAAACTAAGTTCAGCACGATCTCGTTCCAAACCTTCAGAGCTTTTGCTAGTTAAGGAGCACGCCAAAATGCAGAAGAGCTCCACTCCTACACCTACTGACAGCCCCTCTGCCAAGTCCATTCAAGGGGGCAGGCCCCCCAAAGCTGAGCCTGAGGACTTTGTGCAAATCTCCGCAAGATCAGACTCTTTCAACAAAGACAAAGGGAACTCAAAAAGCACTACATTCCACCTTAATGATGAAGCTAACATGAGGATGGTCTCAAGGGAACCAAGTTCTGTAGCCCTTGGCGTCACTTTCGAAGAGTCTATGTCCGGTACCTTACAGGACGCTGAGGCTACATATGACGATGGGCCGGCAATGGATAATGTCTCCTCGGAGGATATTTCTAGAGGAAAACTCAATCTTATTGAGGTAGACTTGTCTGATTTGGCTGCCAACCCAGATGAAGAAAACACTAATGTAACAGATGTTACCGCTGATGGGAGTGATGGGGAAAAGAAATCTGGCATGGGCTTCTTCTTCAAGGTAATTTGAGTGCAGTGGACCAGACATTATCAAATCATTCATCTGAAAGAAAATGGATTGGATTGGCTTTATTTTAAGTACTTACATTTTATTAGTGCATCACTGCTGTTTATACTTGGGGTTAAAGTTTTAAAAAACTCCCTGGCAAAGTATTAAACTATGGCATCTTTCCCACTCCCACTTTGTGGCCAAGAAAACCCCACTGAGCAACACCCTCAAGACTATAAAAACAACCACTAAGAACACAAAAACTATGAGAGTTTTTCTAGTCTTACTTTTCCTACTGATTTTGTTGTTTTATGCCTGCAGGACGAGCAAAAAGCAGAGGATGAATTGGCCAAAAAGCGAGCAGCGTTTCTCCTGAAACAACAGAGGAAGGCAGAGGAAGCTCGGCTCCGCAAGCAACAGCTGGAGGCTGAAAGTGAGCTGAAAAGAGATGAGGCCAGGTATTGACAACCTTTGAAGTGTCATCTTCCATGAATATAAATATGATAAAGAGATGCTTTGTAACTCTTTCTTAAAGTTCATGTTTAAAGCCTTGTTTCTTGTTTAATTCCAGGAGGAAAGCTGAAGAGGAACGACTCAGAAAAGAGGAGGAGAAAAACAGGAGAGAGTTGATAAAGCAGGAATACCTTAGAAGGAAACAGCAGGAGATGAGTGAGGAGCAAGAACAGCCCCAGCCCAAACCCAAGACAAAGCCTAAAAAGCAAAGGCCGAAGTCTGTGCTGAAAGAAGAACCTTCAGTTGATACGCTTTCCAAATATCCTGCTGCCAGTAAGTATTAAACTCATTACCGAGTTAACAGAGGAAATGTTTATTGGCACTTAAACTGAAATAATGAAATCATGTCCCTCACCAGATGAGAATCTCATCAGTGCCCAGTCTGGCTCTAGTCTGTCACTGGCTTCTGTGGCCACCACTGAACCAGACAGTGTCAACTCAGGAGGGGCGGGATCTCAACGGTAAGTCCTTCCCATGTCCTACAGGCTGTGTGCAGATGCGTGCTAGCATTTCATTAATTCTTTTCAGAATCAATCGACTCAATTCAGAATGTGACCTCCAAAGCGCTTTAATGTTGCTGTTCGCTTTTTCCATTAACAGGGGGGAATCGGTAGAGTCATTTCCAGGCCTCAGTCGCAATTCCAGTCGGACTACAGAGAGAGACTGGGACAACGGTTCCACCGCGTCTTCCATTACATCAACATCCATGGCGGAATACACTGGTGAGTTTTCACATTCCATTCTGTAGGATGCAAGTGGTTTATATTTGTGTTGATGCTCAAGAAGTGTGGGTCCCACATGCTGCTCTGAAATACTAAATTATTTATACAGTTTTAGATTCCTCTGCACCAGGACGACATCCTGTGTTAAAAACAGCAGCATGCTGATGTGATCTCGACCATGCGTTTGCCAATATGTTTGTTTGTGCGCTTGAGTACATAAGCACACATCAGTTTTTTGGGGGGCAGATAATAGTGGAAGAATTTGTTCTCTAAGCCTGAACTATAAAGCATCTCACTTGTTTGTTTGCTTTTAAATTATAGCTAACATGTTGACTAATAAATAATTTTGTTTGTAGAATAAATACTCCAAAGCAAAAGTGTGCAATACACAATTAAAAGTTGTATATTAATCCTCCATAAATTGAAATTAGAATTATCCTTTTAAGCTATGTATTAAAATCAGTACAAAATTATTTAGGTTCATGTCAATTATTTGAGCAATGTACAGAATGGCATGGTTAAATTAGCTTTAATCAACTTGATCTTGTTCATGTTCACTGCAGGGACGCTTTGAACCATTTTTAAGCTAACGATTGTTTAGAAGGAGAATAGAAAGGTTTGTGGCATTTGTTAAATGTCAAAGTGATGGATGTGGTAGTTTAGCTTTTAATAATGGAGACTGAGAAGCTCCAGTGCGCATCGGTGAGAGCTTTACAGGGCTCCAAGAGGGACACCTAACCAGATGAAACAACAAGTTGGCAAGCGATAAATCCAAGGGTGGCCAAAACTGTTTTTGCCCTAACCAGCCGTGATGGCAAGATGATATTTTATCAGTCAGTTGTTTTTTTTTAATTTATGTCACAAGTAGTAGCCCCGCCCACAATGAAATCCCATTGATCCAAATTCCTGCTCCATGTGGTTGCATTTTAAACATCAAATATGTTCTTTTAAGATTATTTTTTCATATACCACAACATTTTTACTTGTACAGTGAACAGAAAAATAAAATATTTTTTGAGCAACAAATCAGCATATTAAAATGATTTCTATTGGATCATGTGACACTAGAGCTATACCATCACTGGAAAAAATTACATTTTAAGATGTATTCCGATAGAATTTTTTTTTTTTTTTTACTTTATTTTTGATCAAATAAATGCCGCCTTGGTGAGGATGAGAGACCTCTTTCAAAAACATTTAAAAATCTTACCGAACCGTAGTGTATATGTAAAAAATTGGTAACGGATCGTCATAAAATAAGAAGAAAAAGATTAATAATCCATAACTTTACAGGGCATCCATGCTTCTTGAATTGATGGGTTCTTTATGTTTTTCCTATGACTATTTCTTCACTGTAGGACCCAAGCTTTTCAAGGAGCCAAGTGCAAAGTCCAACAAGCCTATAATCCACAACGCCATCTCTCATTGCTGCTTGGCTGGGAAAGTAAACGAGCCACAGAAGAACTCTATTCTTGAGGTGTGTGACCAGTTTGCACAGGCAGTGCATGCTATGATGTAACTAGGGGTGTGCAAGATATATCATCTACAATAATATTGTAATTGTTGTTTAAAATATGAGGTTTGACATTATCAATAATACCCAGGGAGTGCATGCATACACTGAGATCAGAGGTTGCGTTAACCAATAATTTTTTTAGCAGTGACGGAAAAATCTGAAGGCCGTCGGTCACTTAGACGGATTACACTGAGGGTGATCTATTGTAATTTGTAACTAATTCCCATCTTGTCCAGTTGGTGGTGAGTGTGAAACAGTTTTGAAACACTTATTTTATTTTTTACCCATTCCTACATTTAAGTGGCTTCCACTGTCACTGCAGGGTGTGGTGTTGAATTTGAAAAGTGATGCACATTCTCTCTTCATCTGTTTTCCAAAATATGCCGATAAGCCTATAGACAATTTTTGTAAACACTGAGGTCACGCCTGACTTTTAGCTGGAAGGATACTTTGCATTTCCGATCTCCAGTGTTTCTAGTCAAATTAATGTATATTCTGAGCTGATAACCTAATGTTAAACCTATTCAAATGTTTTTAAAAAGCACATGGCTCCATAGCGCCATCACTTTGCAATGTTGCAATGACTGTCATTTGTTAGTGCATCACTCCTCGAAGTTTAATGAGTGTGTAGATGACACGAAGCTGCTGATGTTAGCAACATTAAAAACAAATGGGCGCTATTTGAATGGGTTTCTATGGAGACCGGAACAGCTGAGCGTTCAATCGGAAGTTAGAATTTGTAATGGCGGCGCTCATCGTTTACTCAGGAAAAAGGTCTATATGTTCGTCCTGTAGGTTCACGATTCAAAATTAAAACGTGAACGAAAATAAAAGCAATTATATGTGTTATTATAATTAAAAAATTTAAATTGAAATGACGAGTAATAACAGATTATGACAGAATTTTTTTTACAACTCTGTCTGTCAAAATGACGGACAATATTAAAGTCTAACGGAACCTCTGACTGATATGTAGCTTAGACTACTGCGCAAGCGTATTTAGAGTTTACGCTTTCACTGTGTGATATATTCTATTAAAATACATTAATTTTTTTTTTTTTTTTAAATCGCACACCCCTAGATGTAACCAATTAATCTTATGGTGAACTACAGTAAATAATTTTCTCTTTTTGTGACTGGTAGGAGCTGGAGAAGTGTGAATCCAACCACTTGATGATTCTCTTCCGGGACAGTGGCTGCCAGTTCAGAGCCCTTTACTCCTACTTCCCCGACACAGAGGAGATCCACAAGCTCACCGGCACAGGGCCCAAGAGCATCACTAAGAAGATGATCGACAAACTCTACAAGTACAGCTCGGACCGCAAGCAGTTCACTGTAATCCCTGCCAAGACTGTGTCCGTTAGTGTAGATGCGCTGACTATCCATAACCACCTGTGGCAAGCCAAAAGACCCGCAGGGCCAAAAAAGAGCGGAAAGTAAAGTCCGACGGTCAGACGCGTCGAGGCCCGTAATCACTTAATCCGCTTCCATCAGAGTTTGGATGGAAGAGGCTCGCTGGACAAACAAACAGGCATGAATCAACATGCACTTCATTTGAATGTGTTTTGGGTTGAAGTAGTCCTTTACCCACAATCCTGTGGTCTTTTTACATGATTAAGTTTTTTGTTACTTGAAGTATTTATTAGTTTGGCACTGATTAGCTCGTTTAAAACGAAGCACTTCCCCATGATTGTTTTTTTTGTTCGATTCGTTTCCCCCTTTTTTGCGAGGGACACACGTTTTCCTCTTAACGTCTTCGAAACGTGTTTTCTGACTCTAAGGACTGCCAGAACTCGATTTAATGTTAAAAATAGCTGACTTGCCTCTCAACTAAATTTTTTTTTGCCTCCAAAACATGCTGCTCCTTTGTTGTCACTGGGACAATCCCAGATCTGCATACTTTTGGCCTTCATGCATTGTGGTACCGTGTCTGTTTATTCAGCGCTTTAAAAAAAAGCAGCTCGGCTGTAGCCCGTTTTTTGGAAACTCGATGGTCCTAATAGGGAATCAAACAGACCTTGATGTGTGTCAAATGCAGTTCTTCTCTTCTGTTCTTCTCGGTAGCGGCCTCTCCACTGGACATTGGTCTGTACTATGGTGCACTTATGATCATGTTTTAGTAATACTATCATGCAATGTAACCATGTTGATGTTGGCACTGGAGCTTTTTCCTCATGCAGAAGAGCAGCATGCTCTGTTATGAAGAGTGTCGCTGTAAACGATTTGAATGACAGTATTTAATATATTCATAATCGGTTACTTCCCTTGCAGTCGCTGTCTAATTATTTACCAAGGTTGAAAACATTCCTCAGCGAAAGAAGTGTCAACACTGCCGACATCCTTGAGTTTAGACGTTTGAGAACACTCATAAAAGCCTCGTGTTTGGTGTCGAGATCAATTGAGTGTTGCACATGCACTTTATTTTTTTGCTCATGAAGGTGTATAGCTGGGGTAGATTTTCAAAGGGCTTACTAAACCGTTTTTGCTCCTAAAGCTAGTTGTTGAAAGGTGAAGGTACTCTGTTATACACTGAGAAACATCTCTCAAACACTATTAACACCGAAAAGAGCACACTGACAGCCCCTTAATGACTCTTAAACTACTGTTTCCAAATAATAGGTGTTAGACTTGTCTATACGTCGCTGCATTGTTGAATTTTAAATTGCAGTTTTGTATATGTGTGTTTTTATATCTTAACTAAAAGATTGTATTGATGTTGATCACCTGTTTTCTTTTCTTTTGTTTTTTTTTAAACACTACTATTCATTCTTGGTCATTTTGCTTCCTTTACCATACTATTATTTATTTTAAATAAGACTCTGAGAATTAATAAATATTTCAAGTCAATAAATTCATTCTCATTTTTTTCCCCATTTATTTATTGACATTGTCATCTCTCTTCCACTTTATTTTATAACACCTCTTGCATTATACAGTAAGTGAGCTTACCTCATAGTAATGAATATTAGTGTTGAGTATTGGGCAGATTTGACATTGCATGACCTTTCATTGATAAACTTTTACAGTAAAGAATAACATTATTTACATTAAAGCCAATATTCGCATTATTTACATTTAAAGATTTACGTTATTCACTTCCAGAATAAAAATTTCCTGATGATTTACTCACCCTCATGTCATCCAAGATGTTCATGTCTGTATTTTTTTATTTTTTTTTCAGTCGAAAAGAAATTAAGTAGGGATGTGACGAGATCCGATGTGTCTCGCGAGAGTAGTCGGCGAGATCTGGTGACGATATCATTTGCAAAACATTTTGCATTTCTAAAACATTAGAGCTGAACGATTAATCTTTAAAATATCGAGATCTGGATTCAAACACCCACGCCATCTTATTCCTGAATGACTGTTTCACATCGCGAGTGTCAGTGGAGCGCGAGAAGCACGTTTTGTCGCTGCCCATGTTAATGAATCAGAGGGTCAGGGTAAATGTGAAGGCAGAAAGAGCAACACAAACAGTCTTTTCAACCACATTATAATCATTATTTCTGTGTTACAGACATTTAAATAATAGAAGTACTGGGATAAAAGTTT
>JAHKKF010522549.1:0-23756 GCA_019740295.1 Labeo calbasu
AAACACTTTTGAGTACAATTATTTTTTCAATGTAATCATTTTGTTGTCACTTTTATTATTTAAAATATATAGATATATATTATAAAACTAAAATTAAACTAAATATTTATATTATTTCCATTTTAGTAAATTTTTTAGTCATCTTAATTTTTGATTTTAAAACTTCAATTTTATTTCAGTTAGTTGTCAAAGGCAACATTTTTCAGGTTCTTTTCATCTAATATGTATGTTTAATTTTGTTTCAGCTTTATTTCAATTAATATTTTAATAATTAACAACAACAACAATGATCCAAAGTGATATAAAATTCAAGTGACATAGTTTCACTCGGCAGTCTCTTTCTTAATAATTTAGACTTAAATTAGCATTTCATATACATTTATTTATTTATTACCGATGTAATATTGGTTATCCCAGTCATTATTGCAAAATAAACAGCATTTGAGTCATATAATACTCCTCAGATCATCATTTTGTTGTCATATTTATTATTTTTTAAATATATTATAATAAAACTCAAATTTTAATTAAATTAAAAATTTAAATTAAAAATTACATTTAAATTTAAATTTAAATGAATAAATAAATTACTTGAATTTTTTGTTTCATCTAATATTTGGATTTTATTTCAGCTTTATTTTAATTGATGAAAAGAAATGTTAATAATTAACAATAATATATAAATAAGAATAATTCAAGTGACATTGTTTCACTCAGCAGACTCTTTCTTAATAATTTAGACTTAAATTAGCATTTCATGTACATTTATTAACATTTGAGTCATATAATACTCCTCAAATTAACACCAGGGTCCATTTTAAGGTTTATTTTATGATAATTAATGTCTGTTTATTCATTTTTCCATTAATAAACACATGCACACACAAACACAGATAACAACCACAATAACCACATAATTCAGCCTATATATATATATAGTTTAGCAACTAGAGGAGCAGAAGTAACTAAGAAAATTCCTCTGTTTCAAGTCCCACTCTTTAGATGAAACAATCTGTTATTGTGTATCACTTCAGATAAAGTCAAGAGGCAACCTGAGACTCTACATCTATTTCTATATCTGTAATCTGTGTGTGAGAGGGAATCTGCAGCGAGAGGAACAGACTAAAAATACAGCGAGTGTGACAGAGAGAAAGAGCAGGCACACCGTTTATCAGCTGTCCTGGAATTTCTCTCTCTCATACACACACAAACATACAATCACACGGCGGCACACAAACACACACTGAACCTGTTTTCAGTAGGCCACCTCGCAGGGACAAATATAACTAACAACGGGACACAGCGTCCTTCACCGGCAGAGAGAAACACATTTGACGTCCTCACTGCAGACCCATTGGTGGAAGACAGTTTAGTACATACACAAGCCTTTTGCTGGCTAGTGATTGGTCGATTTATGTAACATATTACCAGACATGTGACAGAAACTGCACAAGGAAAAAGTTTACATAAAAATAGAAATAAAATAAAATTATCAAACTCCAAAGAGAATGTGAAAGAAAAATGTACAGAGAATAAAGGGATGTGTTTACCTGTACAATGCTGGGGTAGCAGGAGGCTGTCTGTGGGTAAACAGGGAGTCCGTAGGGCTGAAGAATTACAGTAGGGGAGGACAGCATGGTGCATAGCCAGAAAAAAGGACAGAAAAAAGAAACAGCTAAAAGGGATGGGAGACCGGGGGAGAAAAAGAGGGGAAGGACAGCTCTCTGAATCAAGAAAGTACCAGACCGAGAAAGTTTAGGATCCAAACAGAAGAGGAAAAAGATCCAGGGGTATGAAAAAGAAAAGAGGAAGAAGAGTGGGTTGCACGGCACTGATGGCTGGCGTCACAACTTCTAGGTGATCAACAAAACAAGAATTAAAAAAGGTACGAATAAGACCTTCTCCAAAAGTTGAGAGTGCCAAGTTAGTCTGTTTCACAAAAGGCAGAAGAGATCAGTACTGAAAGATCTCTGGGGGACACAGCATGTGTGTGTGAGCCGGTGCGTGTGTGTGTGTGTGTGTCAGTGGGTTTATTTGATAGACAGAAACACATGTTCAGAGTTGTGTTACACTCCTTTATATAAATAGTCCCACTTCTTCCTTTAGCTGTGCTAGTATCACCACTAGAAATTAAACAGCTAGTCATGCAGTAATACAGAGTTTAGTGCAAATTTAATGACACAGATGTTTGTTATCTGGTGTCTGCTGAGCAAATGGTACATTAAAAAGTCCAAAGAAAAAAGTCACTTTGTTTTGAAAATCTGATGCACTCAGTTATGGCAACTTAATGTCATGCTTGTCTGGGGGGAAAAAAACTGGGGTAAAATACCTATGAAAGCGTAATAATAGAGCATTTTCACTTACACTCCTATAAACATATCTCCACCTACAAATAAATAAATACATGAATATAAATAAACAAATAACGCGTTGTGATAATGTGAAAATAATATTCTACGGTGTTGTGAGAAGAACTCAAATTTGTCTCATTAATATAATGATATATACTTACAGTTGAGATCAAAAGTTTACATACACTTTGCTGAATCTGCAAAATGTAAATTATTTTACCAAAATAAGAGGGATCATACAAAATGCATGTTATGTTTTATTTAGTACTGACCTGAATAAGATATTTCACAGATAATAGTTGAATTTATAAAAATTACCCCGTTCAAAAGTTTACATACACTTGATTCTTAATAATGTGTTGTTACCTGAATGATCCACAGCTGAGTTTTTTTTTAATGATAGCTGTTCATGAGTGTAAACTTTTGAACAGAATGAAGATGTGTACATTTTGCCTAAATATCACATTTATTTTGCATTAAGCGTAATAAAAGAAATGCAGCACGGATATTAAAAATCATTCATCACCAGTGTCACAACAGTTCAGCAACACGAGAATCAAGTTTCTCACTTGTAAATACAACTTAATGTGGTCATTCATGTGCTCGGTACTCGTAAATATGATATCTCCAATTCCACCTAAGGGCTGCAATAGCAAGTACAAATTCTTCATCTTCTGTTCGCCCAGTTCTATCTAGCAATTTAATTTCTTTTGTAAATCTACATCAGAATTCTCTTTTTTAAACAAATTCATAGTTTAAACACCAGGGGGTGTTGTTATGTTATCACAGGGCGTGATGTTAACGGAAGATACTTCTGTCCCTACTCGCACAGCTTTGTGGGTAATGTAGTTTAAAAGAAACTTATAAATAGCCGGGAAGCCCGGATGCACGTTCTCTTTTCTATGCGAGCCTGACACAGACAGGTAATGGCGGCATGTGCCTCCGCATTTCTGCCCTAATTTCCGAGTGTACGTCCGTTTAAAATGTTCCGTTAAACATTATTAAAGATATTACATAGTAAACAGCTGTTTTATACGCGCAGTACCTCATTAATAGGTTATATTATGTGGAAAGACGAGCTGGAGCGCAACGTGTTTCCACAAGACGCGTTCAGGCCTAGTCATGAAGTGATACCTCGTGCTCATTTTCATGTTAAATTGAATCTTGAACGTTTGAGTTTATTGAAGGTTTGTTTAACTGGAAATTGGTCCCGTAATAAGTATTTTAATATTAAGTATATTTAATTACCAGTATAAGTTATATGAAGACGCTGAGCTGGTTGAGTGTGAAAATTTATATTACCGCTTTTATATTGAGTATTAATTTAATTTATTCTTTATTCACAGGCGTCTATAAGTCGCCATGCCGGTTGCCAAGAGTTGGGTTTGTAGTAAGACATATGTCACCCCCAGACGTCCCTTCGAGAAGTCACGTCTCGACCAGGAGTTGAAACTCATTGGTAAGGGGAAATTTTCATTGCAGAAAATAATTTTGTGGCCGAACTGTTCCTTATTTTTTATATTCTATTTTTTTTATAAACTGATTTATTTTATCCACAGGCGAGTATGGCCTCAGGAATAAGAGAGAAGTCTGGCGGGTGAAGTTCACTCTGGCCAAAATCCGCAAGGCTGCCAGAGAGCTTCTCACTCTGGATGAGAAGGATCCTAAGCGTCTCTTTGAGGGTAAATTTAATTTTAGATTTATCTATAACAATGGCCAGTGATTTAAGATAATGCAAGTCAGATTGTCAGTGTTGCCAAGAATTCCTCGTCAATGAGGCCATGTAATCCCATGATGATTTTACGTTTGGTTTGCATCTATTACGTTTTACCATGCTAACCGACCCACGTTTTACTTCAAGGTAACGCTTTGCTCAGGCGTCTGGTGCGCATTGGTGTGCTGGATGAGGGCAAGATGAAGCTCGATTACATTCTGGGTTTGAAAGTGGAGGACTTCTTGGAGAGGAGGCTGCAGACTCAGGTCTTCAAGCTTGGCTTGGCCAAGAGCATCCACCATGCTCGTGTGCTCATCCGTCAGAGGCACATCCGGTAAGATGTTGAAGCATGCTAGAACCCTTATAGTTAAGGACTTTTAACTGTGAAAACTGTTTTCACGTACATGTGGGTGTGTGTAATGGTTACCATCCTGATTGTCTGAACATGTGTATTGAGGTTTTCTTCCTCTTTCATTAGCCGACCATGTTTAAACTCCTCCTGGTGAGAGGGAATGAAATATTCTGCAAGGTCAATTCGGTGATTAAACCGTATACCTTTGCTTTTAAAAAATAAGCCCATAAACCACATCTTCCCATGACGTCTGGGGTGCTTTATTGCACGAAACAGAGTCTACAGGTAATGTATATGGGCTCTTTTGTGTGGCGGATCTTGTACTGTAACAAAACTGCACATCTCTTGGCCAGTGATTAAGTTTTAAAACTGTCAGATTGTCAGTGGTGTCAAGAATTCCTCGTCAATGAGGCCTCGAGATGAGCAACCTCAATTCTGAAGACTTGTAGTCTTTGTGCGTCTGCTGAATTATTTTTCTGATGTTCTGCAGGGTGCGCAAGCAGGTTGTGAACATCCCCTCCTTTGTGGTGAGGCTGGACAGCCAGAAGCACATCGACTTCTCTCTCCGCTCTCCATACGGTGGTGGCCGCCCTGGTCGCGTCAAGAGAAAGAACGCCAAGAAGGCCCAGGGTGGTGGTGGAGGCGGTGATGATGAAGAGGAGGATTAAACTGATTCCTCTCTGGGGGTGGAGGGACTCGGCATTCCTTGCTTTTTCTTTTCTCCCTCAAGTTTTCAATAAATGGTTTATTCCGAATGATCTTGTCTCTGGTTGTCATTTGAGTGTAACAATATTTATATAAACTGTTTTAAGTAGATGCATTCAGTATATAAATATAACTACTCGTAAAAGTGTAAGAAACCCAGACGCTGTATAATGATCCCAACTAGCCTAAGGATCTTGTTGCAAGACATTTAATATTTTGTGCCAGAGTTGTGAAGTGTATTTTTGTGGGATATGGTAAATTAAAGTTCCAACTTGTAATTCCTGTGAATGTTTAAGATTTTTGATTAATTGGCTGCTACAGATAAATAACTTGAAGGTGAAGTGCAGTAAATGTAAAAAAAAATATTTTTTTTTTTTGCTACGGACTCCTGTTTATCTTAAATACCAGTTTGTAATATAAAGCAACACCGCATTCACTAAAATAAGGTGAATAGAAAATTAGGTTAATCAGATTTATTGTTTTCCCATTGTGAATCAAATGGGAATATATTTGAAATGCACATAAATATTTAATCAGTTTACTTGATAAATTGCAGAAAAATAGTTTGTTCAGTTCCAGAAACTTCACTGGGATACATCAGCTATAAGCAGCCATTATATCTAAAGCTATGCCACTTCATAGAAGACATTCACATAATATACAATATCTGAAATCTTATATATTCACATCTTTCTAATTGCACTTGCAGCTATTAACAACTTTCCTCAATACACAAAGTTTTAGTTAAATTATCTATTCACTTAATTGTGCTTTGCACTCTTCAGTTGATCTTGAAGTCTGTGGAAGGCTTTTTTGTGCTTAGGCCTCAGAAACAGTGATACACCCTTCATCTATAAGTCATCCTGGGGACTGGTTTGACCTCTTGTCTCAGTGTAGCCCGCGTTGCTCGTCTGCTCACTATGAATGAGACAAAATATGAAACTATAGACAACTTCTGTAAACAGCTGTAAGTTGCACTGCACTTAAAGGGATAGTTTGTCCAAAAATGAAAATTCTGTCATTAATTACTCACGCTCATGTCGTTCCAAACCTGTAAGACCTTTGTTAATCTTTGGACCACAAATTAAGATATTTTTGATGAAATCCGAGAGCTTTCTCTGCATAGACAGCAATGTAACTATCAAGCTGAAGGCCCAGAAACTTTACATCGTTAAACTAGTCCGTGTGACATCAGTGGTTCAACCTGATTGTCTGAAGCTACAAGAATACCTTTTGCGTTCCAAAGATGAATCAAGGTGTTATGAGTTTGGAGTGACATGAGGCTGAGTAATTAATGACAGAAATTTAATTTTTGAGTGAACTATCCCTTTAAGATACCTGTAAGATACTTTATGTATTTGTTCTTACCTCTCACCATCCTTTTCCAGTGTTTTAGCAGTGAGAACAAAAGAAAAGATGGTAATCCGTTAACACAGCCACAAAAAAATATGCAAAAATATATATTGTAAGACGTATTGAGAGAACATTAGTGTGTTACTGGCATTTACCGACCTTTGGTCGCTGCCCTGCTACACCGCCTGCCTTCTTTGGTACTCCCAAGGTATCGAATGAGTGGCTTCGCACCCTAATAGCTCTCTTGGAGATAGAGAGAGACACGTAAAGTGACTGATTTGAAGTTCATTTTAATATTAAACAGTAATAAGAACAACCCAGTAACAATATCAAGACCTATTGTCTATTATTCTTACTTAGGTTTGAGATTATCTACCTTGAAGTTCTCAATGAATCCTCCACCACCTTCTGGAACACTCCTCCCTCCTTCAGTGAGGGAAATGCTGGGCTGTGATGGCTCTCCCAACATGCACTGGGATCGGGAAGACAGTTCAGATCGCAGTGCTTCCAAAAGAGATGAACGTGTACGTAACTGAAATCATAAAAGGAGAGACATAAAAGCAGAAATGTTAGAAATTGAGGCTATGACGTACGTGAATGATCAGTAAACATGCTTTGTGTCTGGTTACCTCAAGTCGGCTGAATTTCTCAGCCTTGTAGCAAGAGATTTCAGCATTTATGAGTTTGGTCAAGAGGAACTCTCTTAAAACTGAACCCTGGAAGTGGAAATTCAGAGCGTGGTTTGCGTATTTTGTTAATTTTACCTTCACATGTAATGTCACGTCTTGAACAATGTTTCTTGAAACCACGTAGTAATTAACTAACGTCAGATGGATGTAATAAAGTTGAGAGCTGCCTTGCTTAAACTTCTGAATTATTATTAATCATGTGATTTTACCTCTGTAAAAATGGGTGGTGAAGGAAGGGGTGGGCCAAATGGGGGTACGTCCTCCCTAGCGGTGACAGATACCTGTTAATCAAAGAAGAGGATTTGGAGCTGTGTGTTGCAGAACGAGTACTGATAAATCAAAAAATATAGCCTTTTTTGTTTTGTTACCTGAAATGATCCCCCATCTCCTCCTTCTCCCTCATTCTCTCTCTTTATCCTCCTCACTGCAATGAAACAATGCAGGAAGTGGGATCTGATCACGTCTGAAATGAAGGGAGTGTTACCCTCCTGATAGACCAGGGCAACAATGTCATTCCCAATGTGTCTCTTTCTCTGCAACTGAGGGGGAAATACAGATGAGTAGAGCTGTAATTCAAGGACAAAGAAGGTGGTAAGTTTGTTGTTATGAAAAACATTTTATCACTTAAGCCTATCACTCTACATGTCTGTGATTGTTCAATTCTGTGTATTAGTAGTGCATTAATTAATATACCAATAGGTGGCGACAGTGTCTTATTATTCTTAAGTGATTCGTTCAGACGCGCTAATCAACTCGGGAATGAACCAAATGACTCATCAGATTCGTTTAATACATGATTCATTCAGCAATAAAAATATCTATTGCTGGGAGACCCGGATTGGACTTTCTTTTTGAAATATTGCCACTAGCGATAAACAAATACTCAAAGTAGGTCTATATAACACTATTGTGTCTAAAATGTAAGTTACTTATTGGTCGTTGAATTTTTGCTTGAAGTCAATTGAGTGTTTTTAGGAGGCGTCGTCACTCGGCCATATTGGCGGCACAGAACGTAAACAATGCCGCTGAACCAAACGAAACTCATATATATGCGAAACTCGCATATTTTGCTGATTGTTGCTGCTGAAAATTAGTAGTTTACAGCCATGTTTTGGGCTGTACTAATCGGTCGGACTGGGAAAACCATTTGGGGTACCATAGACTGCCAAAAGTTATAACAAATAAAAGAGAAGAGTGCAAAAAAACTGTCTGAGGAACTAAATGCGTTTGTGGTTAGCAAAACTGAACCAGAATTTCAGGTTCAAGAACCTTGACAACATTTGTATTTGTTATTATCATTTCTGGTCATGTAGGTGAGATATTAATACTGCTTGTACATATCTTTACCACCTATTAACTTTAGTTTGTCAAAATTGCACCCTTTCCTGCTTACTATGAATGAATGATAAATTAGCATAAATTAGCAGAACAACGTATTCAGTAGTACATTGTACATGCAATCCATGCTGTAGTTTACATCCGAGTATCGCCAGTATGGCTGCCCTTACGAAAATTAACCATGGTTTTACTATTGGAAAAGTGTAGTAATCATGGTTTTTGGTGTATAAATTAGCATTTGTATAACCACAGAGTAGGTTAGAGTAGCAAAACCATGGTTAATTTGTGGTTACCATGGTTTAACTATAGTAACCATGTTTTTTTGTTTTCTTTGTAGTAAAAGCATGGTTAATTTTTGTAAAGGAGTGCATCCAAGTAACTGACCAAATCGTGGTGTAAGTGCAAACCTTCTATATCATGCTTGTAGTCGTTTTGTTGGTCTGAATATATTAACATACATTATATGGCACATTATTTTGGTAAAAGATGTTAAATTATTATTTACATCAAAAAAGAAACATTTATTAAATTTTACCTGTTGTGTATCTCCTTCTGTGAACGGGAGTTTAGTGGCAACATGGAACATAATCTCACGTCCATGGAAGGAGGTGAAAACTGCTTCATTTCCTGTCTGGCCATGAGATACATCCAGACCTCCCCTGAAACTGAGATGGAAAATGAATGATGATGTCCTTTTCACAGGTGACAATACATTTCAAAGTAGTGTTTTATTGATGTTAATGTTGATATTGATGCTGATCTCAATCGATATGAATAGGAATGAGTCTTAACCCTCTTACCCAGTAAATCCTTGCAGTTTGACCGTCTGCCCAAGTATTGATAAAAACTCCAAAAACTCCTCACTTTCCTCATTGTTACTGAGAATATCTTCTTCTGTTAACTACATCACATAAATTGGAACAAAATAATGGAAAAGTTACATAAAATTACAAATACCGTTTAGGGTATTACAGCCTGAAGTCATGGTAAACACAAAGTTTGATACACAAAGTAAAAAATCATATCATTTTCTTTCTGCATACCTGTCCGTCTCTCTGGTATAAGACACCAAATTTAAAGTTTTGAGATACTCTGTGTTCATCAAATGCCATTATGATCTCTGGGGCCTTTAGATGCAGAAAGAGAAGACAAGATAAATGCCAACTGTATTGATTATGTCAGAAAAGGGTTTACTTTATAAAATTTGTCAGAATGGAGTCTCATACTAGCTCTTCCACCAAATTATAGTAGACACATTTGACAAGTGAAGATATACCTTTAAGTAACTCACAGCCTCAAAACATGTGACGCTGACACTTGAGCACAGCATCTAAATAAAACAAATCAAAACAAATGAAACTATTCACTTCCATTTAAATGTAAATGTCCAAGCAGAACCAGTTGTGCGGTTGTGAAATACCTTTGCCAGCTCCACTGCTGTGGGGAATTGTTGAAAGAGAGAAACAGAGAATGTGCCATGAATTGAGCACTCCTTCATCCTGATTAAATGAACAAGAAAACTGATTAGGATGGTCTTGTACAGTCACTAACTACATTTAAGATGGTCACAGAATACACACCTCAAAATGACTCTCAGGCGATTTTCCTCTTCCTCAAGGCAAACAGACAAAACTAGGGGCCCAAGAGAGGGGTCACAGGCAGTGAACGAATGATGATACTGCAGCAAACATTAAAAAAAAGCATGAGTGTGTGAGGGTCTCTTCAACAGAGCTATAAGGGTTTGAAGTTTTTCAAATGATGAAAAAAAGGACCACTGACTCTGTGGCGGAAGAATTCCTGATAGACTTTAGCCTCACTGTCTCTCTCCATAATGTCGTAGCTCTCCAGACCAAAACCCCCTTGTGAGAGAGTAGGGCTGGTCTCCACATGTCTATCCAGGGGAGGGTCGATCCAATAACCTCCAGATTTAGGGGGCAGGATGAGAGGTAAGCCATCTCCAATCTTTAACAGCCGTGTCTGAGTGATCAATAGTAATTTTGTAAGTGGGAATCTGAAACTATATACATTATCATTCAAAGGTTCTGAGTCAGTACTTTTTTTTTTTTTTTTTTGAAAGATGCTCACTAAGGCTGCATTCATTGCTTATTGCAGTAAAGTATTGTTAAAGATGAAGTATTGTGAAATATTACATTGTAAAATAAAATGTTTTTTTTTTTTTTTATTGTTTTCTTCCACTGATGGCAAAGCTACGTTTTAGCAGACATTACTCCAGTCTTAAACAAAAACAAAATTCATGAGGGTGTTTCTTCATCTACGGGCACTTTTGGCCCTCTGGACTGTTAGAAAAGAAACTCTTTTATATGCTTTTTACACTTTAACAAAACTAATTTAATGTGTCTACTAACAATGTTGTACAGCATACATACAGTTGAGGTCAAAAGTTTACATACACCTTGCAGAATCTTCACAATGTTAATTATTTTACAAAAATAACAGGGATCATACAAAATGCACAATATTTTTTATTTAGTACTGACCTGAATAAGATATTTCACATTTCACGTAAAAGACGTTTACATATAGTTTACAAGAGAAAATAGTATTTGAATTTATAAATATGACCCCGTTCAAAAGTTTACATACACTTCTTAATTCTTAATACTCTTGTTGTTATCTTTTTGTTTAGTGATAGTTGTTTATGAATCACTTGTTTGTCCTGAACAGTTAAACTGCCCACTGTTCTTCAGAAAAATCCTTCAGGTCCCACAAATTCTTTGTGTTTTCAGCATTTTTGTGTATTTGAACCCTTTCCAACAATGATTGTTTAATTTTGAGATCCATCTTTTCACACTGAGGAAAACTGAGAAACTCATATGCAACTATTACAGAAGGTTCAAACGCTTCACTGATGCTTCAGAAGGAAAAACGATGCATTAAGAACCAGGGGTGTAAACTTTTGAACAGAATAAAGATGATATATAATTCAACCATTATTTTCTCGTGTGGACTGTATGTAAATGTCTTTTATGAGAAATGTCTTATTCAAGTTAGTTCTAGATAAAAAATAACATGCATTTTGTCTGTCTTATTTTAGTAAAATAATTAACATTTTGCAGATTCTGCAAAGGGTATGTAAACTTTTGACCTCAGCTGTACATGCATCACTAGAACTGTCATTTATTAAAAAACATATTTTCCATCACAATGAAATTTCGACCTCATATCAAATTATGTGTTGTATTTAAAAGTATTCTACAGTGGGAATGACGTTGACGACATTGGTAACATTTTTGTAATAAAGAGGCTAAAACAGTTGACCTCCATATATTAAAAAGGAAAAAATGGTACATAAACGTGTTTAAAGTTGAAGAAACACACCTGTCACGTAAACAAACAGTTTTGAGATAAAATCCCTACCCTTAGAGGTGGTGGAAACTCACAGCGCTGTTCATCCAATCTGCTACCCTGCAGACAAAAACAACGACAGAAAAATCATCATCACAGAACAAGACAAGTTTACACTGGTGAAGAACAAGGAGAGAGAGATGACAATGTTACCTGTAGCTTTTCAATGATGGCAAACAACTCCGTGACCTGCACAGAAATGACGAGGGAATTACAGAAACAGTGAAAGTTTCACATAATGAACCCTACACTGTATAATCAAAATATTATTGATGCAGAATGTCAATTGTCTAGTTTCTCTTTAAAGTTTCCATGATTCAGTTACGAAATCTGGAGAGAACATAATTTGCTATCTCCATAGTGTCATTGTCAATATTTTTGGAACATCTAAAACAGGAGATTTCTTACCTTCTGACTGGACGGTGCAGAAGTGAGTGGCTTAGCCTCACTGGAGGGTGAATCCAAAATATCCAGTATGCTGTGACCCACAGATTCTGCACAACTGTAACAGAGACAAGCGTTCTGGAAAAGTCTGCATGCGCTAACTGAGTTCAAACACCTGAGCACAGCAACAAACCCAAAACTGTAGCTGACCTGCTCTCATTTCCAGTGATGAACTTGTCAATCCTGCGTACAGCATAAAGACGCCACATGATAAGAAATCCTTAATTCAGACAGCATTGTGCTCAAATTACAGCAGCGGCTGAATGTTATTTGTCATAGCCACTCACCCTCCATAAGCTCCGAATGTGAAACTTCTCTTTCTGGAGAACAACTTCTCGTTTCTTCCTTCCATGGTAAGTGTTTCTTACAGACAGCCAGAGAAATATGCTAACCAGGCGTGCAGGCCATCACTCCTGATGGTGAATTAACTGCTTCTCTCTGTCTGTCTGTGCGTGTGTGTGTGTGTGTGTATCGCTCTCTCTCTTCTCTCTGCCCCCTGCCACTCTCTCATTTAATCTCTCCCTACATCCTTCCTTGTCTCCTGCTGCCTGTTGACTGACAGGAGTAACTCTTGCATGCCCATCTCCTGCCAGTGACATCAGAGGTCGGTGAACTACTGCACATATACAGACCAACTAAAAGCCTTTGAATAGATGCAATGGTGAATATTCACCCACTGCAATCGTTTAAAAGCGTTTGGGTAGCATTTATGCAGTCGCTCTAAAAAACCTGCCCTGGGAGGAGGGAAAGATACGTGAATGGGCAATGGACTATTGCTATAGACCTGTTACCCTTTCAGTAAGCAAGATTCATCAATTATTGACCAAACTCTCTTAGAGAGAGGAGGCAAGGCAGCAGGGGAGAGAGGGCGAGAGGGAGGGAGCAGGAAAAAGAGGAAGAGAGAGAGAGAGAGGGGTCAAGAGACTTTACCGACAAGAGAATAGAGAAATGAAAAAGTGATATTGAGAGGGGACAGAAACTAAAAAAAAAAGTATCTTTTTTTTCCTGTCTGGCAGGAATGTTGAATGGTCATGACATGAGAGATCTTATAGAAGATAGAGATCTATATAGATCCTGCAAGTTTCATAACTTAAAATATCTTCATCAATAAAAAAAAGCATTAATGTAATGACACTTGAATATGTTGAATGCGAGTTTCGCGTCACGTCAAAAGCAAATAAAATTTTACAATCACTGCCACTATCTTGTCTATACTGGATACAGTATACAGATGTGTGTTCACTTTCTGACACAGTTCATGCGTCTGAGGCCCTGTTTACACTAGTGCGTTTTCGTTTTTAAATGAAAACGATCCTCGTCTACACTACCGTTGTCACTGCGTTTCAAGAAACGATCTCAGTCTATACTACACAACCGAAAATGCATGTCACATGACCATTCATGCAGGTACGACTACGGATATGAATAGGTGGATGCCCTGTTATTTAGAAGGTGGACGCATCTACATGCCTGGATTGGTTGAGTGGGGCAGCTACCTATACATATCTATACGTACAACAATGAGCATAATGTTATTGTTTACACAGTCGTCAAGGATACGCAGAGCAAATATGGGCAGGCACGCCTTTCAGAAGTCTCTGTTTTGGTCCGTTTATACTGAAACACAACCCTGGAGTTTTCAAACTAAAACAGGGTCTGCAGCGTTTTCAAAAGTCTCCGTTTTCGAGGGTCGAACACGCTGGAGTAGTGTAAACGACAGGCGTAACCGTAGCAAAATTTATGTGTTTTAAAACAAAAACGCACTAGTGTAACCATAGCCTGAGTCTGTCGTCAACAGGACAAATGGAGTGAATGTATATTCTCTGGGACACGTTTGGTTTAAACAGCTCGTTTGTGTCTTTGTACAGATATCAGAACAATACCAGTGTAGGAAAAAAGCAGATTGTTTATTTTTAATGGCATCCTGAATCATGTCAGAGGATTGTTTAGACTTCGGAGCATGTTGTTTCGTGGTTTCGAACGAGGCACAGTTCACAAAGAAACATTTGTTGAAAGATGAAGCGGTGCTAGATCTGACTGCAGCTGCATCACAAACTGTAAGTAAATTATCTTTTAATGCTTTCTCTGGAAATGACTATTTTATTTTGATTATGTTGTCAGAAAACTCACATGCAATAGTCGGGGGCGGGACATTGATACTGTTGATAACAGTGGCAGATTATTGACCAGCCTTAAAGGACCTGCCACTTAAAACAGGTTGTTTTAGACCAGGGATAGGCAACATCGGTTCTGGAGTGCAACTGTCCTGCAGAGTTTAGCTCCAACCCTAATCAAACACACCTGAACCAGCTGTTTCTGAGGGTCAGAATGAGCGTTGAAAATAATTTTTCCACATATTTATTTATTTATTTATTTTATTTTTGTGCAAAAAACTTAACATTATAAGTAAACCAAAAATCCATATAATGAGCCCTTTAAAATGTACAGTGAATAGCTCACACAGAGCAATTACATGTAAAATTGTTACAGTGCATTTTATATGTAAAAAACAAATGCAGTGCAGTTTATTAGTTTATACTGCAGGGATCCCCAACCTTTTGTCCTTAAACCTAAATTCATCTTAAATTCTATTAAAATTCTATCCTTACCCGTCTACACATGACATAAGTATTGCTTTGTTTAAAAGCAAATAAAGATCAGGAATTTTGCATGCAGGCAAAGGATTTCCTTGTGCAGATTTCGCAGTACGTTCAAGCTGGCTTTGGTGTCACATGAATTCACCGTGTTGACTACACAGTAACTGCTACACTATTGACAGTCATTTTTTGTTTTTTATTTTTGCAAAAGTGACCGCACTTTAACTCATTCCATTTACAATATATATTGTGCGATTCTGCTACTTCTGGCAAAAGGACAAATGTGACCTGGACCACAAAACCAGTCATAAGTGTAAATTTCTCGAAACTGATTTATACATCATCTGAAAGCTGAATAAATACTCTTTCCGTTGATGTATGGTTTGTTAGGAAGGGACAATATTTAGCCGAGATACAAGTATTTGAAAATCTGGAATCTGATGGTGCAAAAAAGTCAAAATACTGAGAAAGTGCCTTTAAAGTTGTCCAAATGAAGTTCATAACAATGCATATTACTAATCAAAAATTAAGTTTTGATATATTTACGGTGGGAAATTAACAAATATCTTCATGGAACATGATCTTTACTCAATATTCTAATGATATGTGGCATAAAAGAAAAATCTATAAATTTGACCCATTCGATGTATTGTTGGCTATTGCTACAAATATACTTGTGCAACATAAGACTGGTTTTGTGGTCCAGGGTCACAAATGGATTTGAAACATTCAGATTTACGAGTCCACTCCCAGCAGGCACTGGGTGTCAATATAACGTCAGGTTGACTTTGGACCCCAACATCGGATAGACGTTGCATTTTGGTTGATGTCAATAGTTGACGTCAATTTGATGTTGACTTAACGTTGGATTTTGGTTATACAACCTAAAAATAACAAAATTTCATTGTCGGTATTGGACATCAAATTAGATGTTGAATTGACATTGAATTTTGGTCACCCGACGTCGCAACCGAAATTGCAAATGTCAACGTTTTATGAGTTTGTGTGCCTGCTGGGCCATAGACAGTTGCTGTGCGAAAATTACCCCATTTTCTCATTCACTGATTCCTATATCAGTCCACTTGAAGGGGTGAATGAAAACGAGTGACCGAATTCGGGCTGCCAATTTTGCATATGTTGTGATTGCTGTTTAATGATCATTTGACATTTTGCTAAATTCCAAGTTCCAGTTGTTAATGATCTTGAAATATGTCATAGTACCGTTTGCCACAGTGTTAGGCATTCTGAGTGTTGTCCACTTTTTTAGTGTAAGCATAGGGTGTTTTAACTGGAAATTCAGCTCCATTTTGCCTAGAAACATAATAGCTTGACATTAATTATCAGCAAAAATCATCAGGAAAATGTTTTGGACATTATTTTTTTCAGAATGGAATTATGTATTCAAAACTATGTGAACAACTGACTTATGGAGAAATAAAACCAGAACTATGTATTTTTATAGTTCCTTATTCTAATAATATTCTATTTTAGCAACATCAGGTTTTCACGTACACATTTAATTCTCTAATTGTCGGTGTCAGATTTGAGATTTGAAGAAGGAATAAATAGTTTTTGCTACTGAACAGACTATCATTAAGATTACATTAAATAATAATAATAATTATAATAATAAAAATAGTATCATTTATGACCCTGGACCACAAAACCAGTCATCAGTGTCAATTTTTTGAAACTGAGATTTATTCATAATCTGAAAGCTGAATAAATAAGCTTTCCATTGATGTATGGTTAGGATAGGACAATATTTGTCTGAGATACAGCTAGTTGAAAATCTGGAATCTGAGGGTGCAAAAAAACTTTAAAGTTGTCCAAATGAAGAAACGCATATTACTAATCAAAAATTGCTTTTTTATATATTTACGGTAGTAAATTTACAAAATGTGTTCATGGAACAGGATGTTTACTTAATATCCTAACGTTTTTTTGCGATAAATCGATAATTTTGACCCATATAATATATTGTTGATAATTGCTACAAATATACCTGTGCTACTTATGACTGATTTTGTGGTCACATTTGCTACATAACTCCTAGAAGCTCTTCTTAAGTTCTAGAGCTTCACTTTGTGTCCTTTTGGAAGATCAGGTTGAGAACAGCCAGGAAACAGGCCAGAACCTCGTCTTCACAGAAAACACGCAGTTCATCAATTTTCTGCTGTATTGCTTCATTCTTTCTCAGGTAATTCCAGTAGAAATCTCTAGGTTCTTGTCCATTCTTGTGATAGTGTCTGACCACCATAACGGCCCTGTCAGAGGTGAAGCCTTGTGTTTGTTTTGCTGCTCTGTTTAAGATGTACATGTAGGCCTGGACTTGATAGTAGTATTCATGTGTTTCATTCAGTTGTGCATGACGACCACCATTTTTTGGTTTAGTGAAGACTTTGCCTACCATATCTCCAGTGGTTCCTTTACACTCAATCACTATCTTTTCACTTTTTTCCCCTTTTACTTCTGCTAAGAAGTCCAGCCTTCCAGAGAGGAATCCAAAGTCTACTTTGTTACCTTTGGTGTACCTCAGTCTCCTGTTTGTACCAGTTTCTCGCAGCTCGTGATAGAACTTAAGACATTCATGTTCATCTCCTGGGTTTTGGAAATATTTGCCGAACCTTTGCGGAGAAGAGGTTGTCCAGAGAGCTGACTCATCAGCATAGTCTTTGTTCTCAATGTCACGGACATTTACTGTCACACCCGCAGAAATATTTGGAAGATTATCTCCAACTTCTAAATGTCTCCAGCTCCTTGTTTGTGTTGTAGCATACATAGCAGGTGTGGAGATGGCGTTTGTCTGGTATTTGTCTCTGAACCTGAATCCACAGGTTGTGTTTGCTACGTTCTTTCTCCACTGCACTCTAAGAGCTTCCACTGAATCGTCTCTTTTTTCGAAGAAAATCATCATTGTGAGTTCAAGAATTTTTCCATTGTCTTTCAGTGACAGTGAGTTCTTAAGTTCCCGGCAGCCGAGACGTGGAATGCTGTTAAACTGAAGCTTCAAGTTTTCCAGTTCTTTTACAATGTCCTGGGCTTTCTGAATGATTCCTGCGTTCTGTGAGAGCCTGATGACTTTAGGGTTCAGGACACCATTGGGCAAGTTAATTCGAAGTGTCTTTAGAAGTACTAGGTAGTCACTTACTGATATTTCACTGGAGCTGGTGCTGGAAACAGACTGTGCTTTTTCAGGCAAAAAAACCCTAGAATGCTGCTCAAATCCTGGTTTTGAACTGTCCCTAAAACCTTGCTTTTCTGTTCCTCTTTCTTTCTTTCCATCCGTGTTTCCAGTCCTGCCGATTCCCGTCCTTATTTTCAGTTTCAGTGCATAAAAGTCATCATCCATCCCTGCCTTCTGTCCATTCAACCAATTTCCCTTCTTCCTGCTTCCATCTTTCAGTTCACCCCCTCTGGATTTTTTAGGCTCCATGTTTTTTTTAATCTTTCAAATTCTTTACACCTAAAAAACATTAGCATTAGGGAAATTAATGTAGTGTAAAAATAACTAAACTAAAATAAATTAAATGAATTTAATTAAAAACAATGTTATATTTACTTCAATACCACACAACATTATAAAACTTGCTGCAAAACATTTTTTTCCACCTCATTATAATAATTTACGTCAATGTAATTTTTTCTTTGAAATACATCTCAATGTGATGTTTTTAATTAATAATCATACACAATTTAAGTAAACCATTTTAGTCTTTCAGGACCAATGATAAGATGAAAATAACATCTTTTTTTTTATCAAGATTGAATTAAGTATTTCTTTAATTCATTATAACGGAGACGTCCTACTCCCATCTTTCAATTCACCCACTAGGCTTCATGTTTTTTATCTTTAAAAAATTACACCTAGAAAACATTAGCTTTGGAAAATTTATGTATTTTAAAAAAGTAACTAAAATCAAATCAAATCAAATAAAAAACAATGCTATATTGTATAAAGTGTTATAAGTAAACCGTTTTAGTCCATTGGGACCAATGATAATATAAAAAATATATGTGTTTTTTGATCAAGATTATTTCTTTATTCATTATAATAAAGATGTAGCCTGATTGTATGAGGTTAGGAAACTAAAGCTTAAATAGACTAAATCATTGTCTTATACAAATGATGACACCTGGGAAATTTTCATGTCACACCCTGTCATGTGATCAATATATGCTTCCTTAGTCTTAGCATATTATCTCTTCTATTAAAATGTTAAAACTTCACTTTTGTTTAACACATCATGATAATCTATCTTAACCATTTATGTTTTTTTTTTTTGTTTTTTTTTAATCATGCCTGTATAGCGTTTGTGTATATTTTCTGTATATTTCCTTATATAACACATAATTAGTTTTATCCTGACAGTACTAATATTTCATATACATCACATATATAATAAATATCTTCTCTAAAATAATGTAAAATATATATATATATATATATATATATATGCATACATACTTACCGAGGTTTGCGTCTGATTCAAGCAGTCAGATCATAACAAGACTTCATGTGTATACATGACTACCTGTGTTTATGTCATCAGGTGAGACGTCACCTGAATAACAGGCCAGCCCAGATTGTAAATGAGCCCTTTTAAGATTAAAAGTCTTTATCAGTCAGATTTACCAGTCATTTTTTATCCACCTGGTTGCGTGGGTGTTAATTAAATGAATTACAAATAGTTTAAAGATGTTTTAAAATATGAATAATATTTGAATTACATTTTTGTTCAAATATTATATGTATGTATTATATGTATGCTTAGTGACTGAAAGAAAGTGAAAGTGTTTTATAGGCTTGTTACATAATGGCTCACCCTTTTATTTTATTTTAATTTATTTTTACTTTTGTTGTGTATTTATGTTATTTTATTTATTTTTTGGCACATACATACATAATATTTTTACTAGTTTATCAAAAGTAGTATCAAAATGTTTGATTTCAAATTAAAAGTTTGATGTTCAATAATTTTTTTATAAATACTTTTTGTAATTTCTAATCTGTATTAGCGTATGTATTGCAGATATGTATTTATTTATTCATTGTACAGACAGACGGACAGACAGGTAGAAAGACAGCGAGACAGGTGGACTTTTATTGTGTAATAATTTAGTACGTCATTTTTGGCGCCGGAAAAAGAATAGTAAACAGTGCGGGGGGCGGGGCGGGGTTTCATCGCTTTTTTGAGCCTCATCACAATCACCGTTGTTTGAAGAATTCCAACAATACTTGCAAAAGCTAAAAAATAAACACTGGAACTATATTATATCGATACCATAAGCGCCGTGGACTCAACGTTTCCTGGTCGTTGTTTCCATTACGAGAGAGGGAAGCAAGAACAGTGTTGATCGCAGAGAGGTAAAATTCTGTCTGTTTGGCACTTTGGGAGTCGCCAGTTCGCCAACATTTTTTGCAGCAGCGGATGAGATACTGGGGGTGGACATGGTGTCTGTTTTCACCAAATGCATTGCTTCTGCTCGTTCACATATGAAAATAATTAATTGTGCATGGTGTTATTTTGTCTAGTATGCCTCGCAACTTGCTGATACGTGAATATTGCACAGAACAAATGCAGCAGAACCTCGATCATTCATCACCCGCAGATGACAGATAACCTTAATCTTTATTTATTCATTACTAATGATCTATACATTGAAACTACTTAACATCGTTGGGTTATTTTAAAGATATTCAATCTGAAGATTTTAACCGACTTGAGTGCTCTAACAAGTTAACAAGTGTGCCTGGACTTCATTGTTTTTATTATAATTAGCTGTTTTAACTGATATTTTATGAGTCAGACAAGTAAACCTCGTTTGTTTATGCATATTTTTCTCTGGTATTCTATTACAAAGTTTGATTGACTGGTCGTCCATCCAGTGAGCATGGAGGCAGGAGAAGACCAGACCAACTCCAGCTCAGCCAATAGCAGCACAGCATCAGGGGGAAACTCCCGCCCCCCTCAGATAGCTCAAATGTCTCTGTATGAAAGGCAAGCTGTGCAGGTGGGTCACAAAGCCACTGCGAACTCCACTAACAGCCCAATTGAAGTGTAATTTAAATCACTTTTTCATGTCAGGACCTCGGTGTGTCTTGAATTGTGGAAAATATAGTTGTCTGTACTTTTAAATATGTTTCCAGGCACTGCAGGCATTACAGAGGCAGCCCAATGCAGCTCAGTACTTTCAGCAGCTGATGCTGCAGCAGCAGATCAACAGTGCTCAACTCCATAACCTGGCTGCTGTGCAACAGGTCAGACTCAATCAGTAAATCACTTCAAGCAAAATCCACAAAAATCATTAGCGATATTATCCATGGTGGATAAAAAAACTACCAAATTATGCACGTCTTTAAAAAAATCTTATCAGCTTTAACTTGAGGGTTCATTATTTTTACCTGGATGAGTAAATTGAGTACACTACTTATCAAACGTTTGGGGTCAGTATTTTTATTTTTGTTTTTTTAGTTAAAGGAGAAGTTCACTTCCAAAACAAAAATTTACAGGTAATTTACTCACCCCCTTTGTCATCCAAGATGTTCGTGTCTTTCTTTCTTCAGTCAATAAGAAATTATGTTTCTTAAGGGGGAAAAAATTCAGGAATAATCTCTATTTAGTGGACTTCAATGGTGCCTCCAAGTTTGAACTTCCAAAATGCAGTTTAAATGCAGCTTCAGATGGCTCTAAACCATCCCAGCCGAGGAAGAAGGGACTTATCTAGCAAAATGATCTGTCATTTAAACAAATTGGTAATTTATATACTTTTTAACCTCAAATGCACGTCCTGTCTAAGTCTGCATGAACTCTGTTTTTTTCTGGTTCAGTACGGTCAAGACAGTTAAGGTGCGTTGCAAAACTCCCATCTCGTTTTCTTCCCCAACTTCAGAATCGTCCTATATCGCTGCAGAAGTACAGTCCCAGTGTTTACAAAGTTAATATGCGAAGAAATCAAGCGCCCTTTGTATGGACGCCCGATGTAGGATAATTTTGACGTTGAAGAAGAAAACGAGACGGGAGTTTTTCGACATACCCCAACTATATTGACCCGGATTACACAGACTACGCATGCGCATCGCAGAGATGAGACAAGACAAACATTTGAGGTTAAAAAGTATATAAATTGTCAATTTGTTTCGAAAATGACCAATCGTTTCGCTAGGTAAGAGCCTTCTTCCTCGGCTGGGATCATTTAGAGCCCTTTAAATCTACATTTAAACTGCATTTTGGAAGTTTAAACTTGGGGGCACCACTGAAGTTTACTATATGGAGAAAATTCCTGAAATGTTTTTCTCAAGAAACATAATTTCTAATTGACTGAAGAAAGAAAGAGATGAAGATCTTGGATGACAAAGGGGTGAGTACATTTTCTGTAAATTTTTGTTCTGGAAGTGGACTTCTCCTTTAATACTTTTTTTTTAGCCAGGGCACATTAAATCAGAACATTATAGAAACAATTACCATGTAATTGTATGCAGCTGTTTCTCAGCAAAAGCGTGTATGAAATCAGAGCTTTCATGGTGTTAAATTGTAGTTTCCAATTTGCAAATGGAAAAACGTTGTATTATTAATAATAATTATTTTACTTGTTATATTATTGTTATTATTAATATTATTAAATTTTTTTCCATGCATGTTGTTATGTTATGATTTCTTTTTTTTACACCTAAAAGTGTCTGTAATGTTATTTTACAAATGTTATGTCGTTTTTTTGTTTTTTTATATTTGTAGGCAACTCTTGCAGCGAGTCGTCAGTCCAGTTCTCCCAGTAACAGTGTCTCTCAAGCTACAAGTTCAGCACAATGCACAGTGAGTGCTTTTACATCTGTTAAATGTGTGACATGGCTACTGTAAATTATAACTATGCTCAGTTCTAATTCTTTGTGAAAATGTGCATATGCTTTTTGATGATCATGTTGGAACGTTTTATTAAATAGAGCTGATCTATTATGTGCTTCTTCTTTTTATTCTTTTTTGTTTAGGTCAATTTAAGTACCACCTCTGGTGGAGGGACCATGACAAACCCCCGTCCAGTGGGACCTGCCACCTCTGCCACATCAACAGCCCTTAGCCAGTCAGTTTTGTTAGGTGGAAACTCGGGTGGACAGGGTCAGATGTACCTGAGAGTAAGTGCACTTAAATCCATACCAAGACCTAACAGATGTTTTAATGGCTTGTAATAATACAGTATAAAACTGTTCACCTGGTAAACATTATTGTAATGTTTATCCAAGCTTACTCTTTTCCTAAGGGTGTAATTTTACTGGTCTCACCACCCACAGGTAAACCGCTCTCTCAGGGCACCTCTCACCCCTCAGCTCATTTTCATGCCTGGTGGTGCTGCGACAGCTGCTGTGGCAACGGTTGCCCAACAGCAGCCCCAGCAGCAACCCCAACAGCAGCAGCAACAACAGGAAACGGCTCCCACATCCTCAAGTAACCAGTCAGACAATGATCAGGTGTGACATTTGGCCTTTCGTGTTTTCTTTCTTCTTGACACTTCGACTGTGCCATAATCTGGTGCAAACTAGAAAGTGATACATCCTATTTTGTAGACCTGGTGCTTGGTTTTTGTATCTTTCCTTTTCCACAATGAAATCTTATTGTTCTAAAATCCTGTGGAATATCACTATATATTAAACATTAAATATATTCTTAAAGGGATAGGTCATCCGAAAATTAAAATTCTGTCATTGAAGGAGAAGTCCACTTCCAGAACAAAGATTTACAGATGATGTACTCAGCCCCTTATCATCCAAGATGTTCATGTCTTTGTTTTTTCAGTAGTAAAGAAATTATGTTTTTTTTTTTAAGGAAAACATTTCAGGATTTTTCTCCATAT
>JAHKKF010522550.1:0-26706 GCA_019740295.1 Labeo calbasu
TAGGGATTAATCCAAGAAACGAGCTAGAGTCCAGTAGGCAGGCGGCGAGACAGACGAGACGAGATGGCCAGGCGAGAAAGCTAAACACAGGGAACTTGGAAACTAGGGAACAAGGGAACTAGGAACTAGGGAACTAGGAACAAGGGAACTAGGGAATGCTAACAATGATAATAGCAACAACACAACCACAATACTCCGTCCAATACAGAGGGAAAGTCCGGGGCTTTTATAGCGCCGCTGATTGGTCACAGGTGCTGACCCTTTCAGCACGCTGGATGACGGGGAATAAAGTCCGGGGTGAAGTGCAACAGTCTGAGCATATTGACAAGGTGAGAGCGACATCTGGTGGTGAGCGGACCGCAGGTCACCGACCAGATTCGTAACAGTGTTCAACATTCCACACGTTTTTTTTTTTTTTTTTTTTTTTCTTTTTCAGTTATTTAAGTGCATCATCTGGGTAATTAAAGTGCTTTTATTCTTGGAATTTTCAGTGTGAACACACTACTCACACTGTTTATACTAAAAAACGTTATAGTATAGTGCATAAGTACACGATTTGGGATGCACCAAAGATGTACACAAGTAATTTTTTTATCTAAGCTACTTAAAGGGGTCCTATTATGCTCTTTTTCAAAGTCTTGAAATTTTGTTTTGGGGGTGTACTAGAACATGCTCTCTATCCTTGGTATTTTGAAAAATGCATTATTTTTCACATAATTTACATTATTACAATACCTTTCTCCCCAGCCTGGCACAAATGGCATGATTAGTTCCAGATTTAATGGAAATGCTTTGGAAATGTGTTATGATTGGCGAACAGCTTAGAAGGTGTTTCAGTACTGACACGCCCCTTATATTTTTCTAGATGATTTTAAATGTGGATATTTTTAGACCACCGGGAGTCGTGTGAGGAACTTTTTATTATGCATGGATGCACTTTATTAGACTCATTTGTCAAAGAAGGAAGTCATATACACCTAGGATGCATGGAGGGTGAGTAAATAATACACTACAGTAGTGTTGAGTTCCATCCTCAGCCTGCGAGATCGCCAATACATGATATTATCATGCTAATTCATTTAATTATTTTACATACTTAGTTTCATTGCCCGAAACCAGCTCCAGCATAAGGCTAAAAGTAGCCTAACATTATCAAAAAAAATCATCACTGAGTAGCCTAGGCTATTCTATTTATTAAGTTTATGCATTTTAAAAAACACTCGCGTTATAAGTGAAGCTATCTACACTGTATGATGAATAAATCTCTTACATACACACTGCACATGTCTGTGGCGTGTTACGGCTCTGACGTGGCAACTGGAGTAGATCGTGGCTTCGGCATGTGTTTCGACCCCCTGTACTGCACACGTCTGTGGCACGTTACTGCTCTGAAATGGCCACTTTAGTCAGTGCTTGTGTTTAAACCCGGCTCTCCGCGCTGCATCGCTAAAGTTAGGCTAATCTCCCACCTCATCCCTACACACACCCCAACAATTAAAGTTTCCGTAGGCGGGATTTAATTTAATGATATTCTAATGGACCGCGTTGTGACATCATTGCATAAGGAAAACAAATGCTGTAGTCCAAAAAGGAGCCGTTCTTGTAGTTCTTGAAAAGAGATTTTTTAAAAATGAAATATTTCCTTTTGGAGTGGACTTTGAGATTTATAACACTGTAGATCTTTTTTTTTTTGCCCAAAGATACACACCACACACTGACTAAAATTCAAAAAGTGAAAAAGCACCCCTTTAAATGTCGTAATTGAACTATAGCCTAATACTGGCTTGATCTAAGCCCTGTCTGTGAAACCAGGCCTGCAAGTTTTCTATGGCTGAGAAAAAAATCGCCCCCTATACCCTCAAATCAGGCACTGTTTGAGGGGACAGCAATTTGTAGTGGTGTCCGAAATTATAGTGGACATTCTCGAGTGCACTCATGCAAAAACAAGTGTACAAACGATGCACACAGGTAGTCAGCATATGTAGTCAGTGTTACAGAAAATCAATCATAGTGCAAGAAATAAGGAAATTATGTTTTATTTTAATCAGATTTGGTAAAAGTGTGATTGAATGATATTAGTTCATTTGGACAACCATGTATTTGCTATAACAATGAAAATATTTGAAAAAACAGTTATAAACAAGTAATAATGCAATCCTTTAAATCTTAACTCTTGAGTGTAGCAGTTATCGTGACACGTGACACATTTTATTTAATGTGACAGAAAAAAAACACAGTACCACCAGTGACACAATGAATCAGCAGTGACATACATAAGAACTGACAAAACTGATCTTTTTAGGTCTACCCATAAGCAAGGTAACACAAGTGACAATTTTAATGAAAAAATGCATTTCATAAAATGGCTACTGCGAGGTATCAAACAATATGTTGTCATTCATGGTATACTCACTAAATTAAATAGTTTAATCTGAGTTCTACTTTTTCATAAATATTTCAATTATTTGCAATTATTTCCGTTTCCATTGTGAGAAGTTGTGGATGGTTCCAAAATAGGGGGACAACCAGTTTTGTGGTGCTTAGAATTCTATATAATTAATTAAAAAACAAATATTGTTGGCCACATTGCTGGCTCAAAAAGGTGTAATTGTTTAAATAACATTGTTTTATTTTAAAATATAAAGAAATTATAACCCTGAAGTGTTTTTGAAGTGTAATATTTATGTAAAGGCTAGAAAATTGATATTTCCATAGAATGACCCATTATGGCTCATTTACACTAAGCGGTATGGTTTAGTACAGTATAATACGGTACGCAATTATGTCATTTTCCATTGTGAGATGTTGTGGATGGTTCCAAAATAGCGAACTGTACCATACCACTTTTTTGGTACCCTTCCGTTGGGGTTCCTAGCATAGCAAAAGGTACCAAAAGGGTGGAGCTAAACTCACTGCAGAACGTTGATTGGTCGACTGGAATTTACAGTATTTTGTATTTTCACATTGACAATAGCCATTTCTCAATATGCATTTTTATCTTTTCTTGTGGACTTGTAAAACGACATTGCCCAAAAACCTGCATAATTTTCAAAATATTACTGTTACTGTATCATAAAATGTAGTTTTAAGATTTTTTAAGGTGAGAATGTAGTTGTTTAAAACTGAAATCTGTGGTTTATTTATCAATTATTCGATAATTTGCTATGCCGATTTCGGAGATGTAAGCTCCAGGCAATCACCGTGCGCTCAGCACTCATGTATCTCCCATACAGCAGCCTTAGCTCAGCTTGTCCTTCTGACATTTGCCGCTGATTTTGATGTCTCCGTAGTGATTAAACAATTCGTTTTGGGTATATCTAACAGGCAATTGTCGGTCTCATGAATTTATTATTTGTTCCTAGTCATATAGTTTTGGTTGAGCACAAAGTTAAGTTATGTTTAACTTAATATTAAAGTTATTTTGAACTTTACCGTAGTACAGTGCTGACTTTGTAGCATATGTTTGACTGAATTGTTTGCTTTTGTCCTTATTTCCTCTTATATAAGCCTCTTATACTTCGTACTTACACTTCTATAATGGTTGTTATTGTTCATTAAAACTGATGTTTAACACAACAAATTGTGCTTTATGTCAATATTGAGACACGCCTATTGTTGCGCTTTATCATCGATCGCTACTGTACCACATCTATTAAGTAAGGATACTGTTGGCAGTAGAAACCCAAGCTCGATCAGGGTGTTTGGTCCCGAATCATACTGTACTGTACTGTACTGACCCGTACCGCTTGGTGGAATCAAACCATTAGTGGCCTAATGTAGGGAATAGTGAATAGTGAGAGTTTAGCTCCACCCTGAAAAAAACCCCTCACCTGCCTGTAGCCCTAGTAATCCTGAAGACCTTGATTAGTTTGTTCAGGTGTATTTGATTATAGTTGAAACTAAACTCTGCAGGTCATCGGCACTCCAGGACCGACGTTGCCTAGTCTAGTACATGCAAATAGCACAGCAAATACAACAAAAGGGTTCACAACAATGAAAATATCCTCACTTGCCGTTTTAACCGACAGTGACTTGCAGAACAGAATATCCCCACTGTTAACATTAATGCCTTTGTAGTGAACAATTGCAGCCAAATATGATTTATTAGTAGCCTAAAGAGTTTCCAGGTATCACAAGCAGATAGTCTCATAAACTGATATTTATTACCTGTTTATACATGTACTTGTGGTTACTTTATCATTCTGCATGCATTCTTTGTTTAGCAGCTGGCCACTTTCACACTTTGACCCTGGATTTCATTTTTTTAATCAACAATTTTGTTTTGATAATTGCAGTTAACTTAAAAGTACTTAAAACTTAAGCTTAAAGTGTCTTTAATTAATGGGTTACTCCTGACACTATCTAAAAATAGAGACAAAAAAAAAATCCATTGAAATTACTTCTTGAGACTAACATAATAATAATCTAGAGGTCTTCAACCCTTCTCCTGGGGACCCACTATCCTGCAGAGTTTTGAAATGCAAAAGGAGATGTGAGAAAGAATATCAGGGACTGTCAGCCTGTTACAATCTCATCCTATTTTGGTTTTGTTTTCATTTTTGCCTTGCTTGAGTTCTTTGTGCTAGTTAGCTTTAGTATTTAAAGACTGTTTGAGTAAATCTCCTTCGTTGTGTTTGCTGACCAGTAGTGTTACAGAGGAGGCTTCCGTACCGCCTCTACCGCACCACCAGAGGGAACCCTCTCCTGAGTTTTAATTCGGTCACATTCGGACTCCATTTCCCATGCTCCTTCATACCTGGGACTGACACACCCATACACACACACCTGCACCTCATTATCCACACCATATAAGCCACGATTGACCCTGTTCTGTTTGACACTGCAATAAAGCTGCATATGGATCCCAATAACCCTGAGTCTACATTACAAGTAGCCTCAGTAACCATTAACTTTGTCATCTTTTTTTCCAAACAATGTATTAGAATGGTGACTGAGACTGTCAGTGCCTTATATTCTTTCTAACGTCTCCCTTTCTGTTCCATGGAAGAAGGAAAGGTTTGGTTTTTAACAACAGTTTGTAATGACAGACATTTTTGGACCAACCCCAAAATGATTTAATCATTTTCAATGTTCATATGTTACAATGTAAGACAAATGTTGTTTTCTATTTTGCAGATTCACCTGAAGACACAGAAGTGGGTGTAACAGGAAACAACATCCCTGCACCAATGATTGAAGATTCTGGATCAAATGTCTCAGAAAAGGTATTTATAGAAAATCTTTATACAGTATAACAACAGATAAGTTCTAGTTATGAAACTGTAGATGGTGCAGGCTAATGGGTCCATAATACTATCTGATAGCTATTACATTGTTAAATACATGGCACATGCTGATTGGTCTCTGTTGAATCTGTAGCCAGTGAGCTGCTGGCTCAGCATTTGAATAGTTTGGTTCAGTGTTTGCTGTAAGCAGTTGGCAAAATTTCAGAGTTCCTCTTTTCATTATTCCAAATCACAGAACTTTGTGTGGTTTGCATTTATCAATTCCTAAATGAGCATTTATACACAAGGTTCAAATCAAGCTTATAACTGGTGTATACACACTCCAGTTACTTTAATGTTTCTGCTGGAAACATTCCTCAAAGACTGAGGTCCATATCAACATAATAACATTACACATTTGCTGCAGATTTGTCAGCTGCACATCCATGATGCAATTTTCCCATTCCACTACATTCTAAAAGTTATTTACTGGATAAGATCTGGGGACTGTTGAGGTCATTTGAGTATTTTCAACTCGCTGTCATGTTCAAGAAACCAGTTTGAGATCATTTGAGTTTTGAGACATGGCACGTTATCCTGCTGGACATAGCCATCACAAGACCATAAAGGAATCGATATGGCCAGCAACAACACTCAGGTAGGATGTGGCATTTAAATAATGCTCAGTTGGTACCAAAAGGCCCAAAGTGCTAAGAAAATATCCCCCACATCACCAACAGCAACACCAAGGTAAACCCTACAGAAAAGCTGCCCAGACCACAGAGAGTGGGCTATCTACTCACAACCCAATGAGGGGAGACAGCACTGTCTAGGTAAGGGCTCAAGGAGGTAGCACATGTCCATCCTTAGATAGCTATGTTTAGAGGAAAGGGCTAACGAAACCACAAGTTAAAATACAGGAATAAGCGCAAACTGAGCCTTATCATTGTGACTCATCAAAATGGGCACATAGTCGCTGAGATAAAAACACAAACTTTAGAATATGCCCTCAAGTTTTAGAATCCAAACACAGAGGCACACATTCCTACAAATGCTGCTCGACTCACCAGGATGATGTTTCACACATGTAAACAAACTCCGAAGACAACAAAAGATGGTGACGTATTTAGCAGGTGCCCTTTTATACTCTCTGGTACCCACCTATAACATCACGGGCCAAGTGGACCAATAATATTGGCATTGTTTTACATGTGCCTCAGACACCAGTCATGCTGGCAACATTGTTTCTCATTTCCCTCTTGAAAATACCCCATAGATTCTATGAGGTATTGTCAAGAGGAAAATGAGAAACAAGAGACGAAAAAATGCAGATAAGCTGAAGGCCACTGTCAAAGAAACCTGGACTTCCATACCACCTCAGCAGTGCCACAGACTGATCACCTCCATGCCACACCAAACTGAGGCAGTAATTATAGCAAAAGGAGCCCCTACCAAGTACTGAGTACATATACACAACACATATGTATCTCATCACAATTAAAAGAACCAAAGTCTTAAACTACTTCAGTCTGTGTGCATTAAATTTATTTAATACACGAGTTTCACAATTTGAGTCTAATTACTTAAATAAATGAACTTTTCCACAAGTATGTTAAGAGGCCTTTATTGTCATTGCATTTAAAATATGAGACTTCACATGCCCTTACAAATACATAACATACCACACACACAACATAAATATAAACGTTAAGCATGATGATTTACGTGGATATTGGAACACAAGTGAATTACAAAGTCTTGTTTACATCACATATAATAGTTTAGCAACCAAATGTTACGTTACAAAAAAAAATAGAAACATCTGGATGTTGAATGAGAGAGGCTTCTGAGCCCAATGCATTTAGTTTCGCTTTAATAAATTCATTTTAGCTTGATGTTTGTATTCTGTTAATAATAAATGCCACTATTGTCACGTCGTGGTGTGGGGAATGAGGAGTATGACGAGGAGGTCCAGAACATGCACATTTATTAGACAATCCACAAAAGGAACAGGAACGAACAGGTACAGCAGGGAATCCACACGCACGCAAAAGACTCTGAGACAATACAAAAAGACTTCAATGACTTCAAAATAACATAGAGTGACTTACAAGAACCGACAACCAAACGGTGAACACAACCAAACTTAAATACACAGACTAATCAGACAAAGACAGGTGTAATCGATTAAACAGTGACGTAATAATTAAAGACGGAACAGGAAAGACCAAATAAGGGCATACATGGGGGAAAAAAAAAACACAAAACAGTCCACTGGGTGTGACAACTATAGCCTAATTTTTTTACTCTATAGTTTAACATAAAATTTTATAGCTACTAATTTTTCATTCTTGTTCTGTAATACCATTAAATTTAAAGCGTTTGTTGTGGATTACGGAGAACTAAATAAGCTATATAGTGTTTATAATGTTTGTAAATGTTTCGTTATATTTTCTGGTATTTAATATACATATAAATTAATGCCATTGTTTGCAATTATAAGGTTAAAGGGTGTTTTTAGTGTAAGATACATTTCTTTTTATGAGATTACTTCCTCTTTTGTGCTGGGTTACATTTCTCCTGGTCGTAAACTGTAGGGGCAGGGCTTCTTAAACAGGGTGTTTTAAGGGGCGTGATATTCAAATGACGATTGTTTTCTGCCACCACATTTATCAATGTACGATCTTTCGTACGACAGGATTGGCGGCATACGAATGCTTTATAAGTCACACGTGAATTCTGTTGTAAGTTAATTTGTGCACTCGGATCTGTGCTCGTTTCTACGTTAGATTGATAAATGAGGTCCCATTGTGTGTTGATTAAGAGTGTAGATGGCCTCATTTTCATTCACGTGAAAATAAACAAGACAATTCTTTTTGAGTGTGAAATACAGGTGTACCCCACACTTCCCACAGATGACACACGTTTGGCCTGTCCAGTCGTTATTTTTGCAGTGTCCCTGCTTGTCAGTGGGCAATGCCATCTTTCCTGACCTCTCGTTCAGGGAAGGATTGTCCCTTTTTTTCCTTGTTTGACACTGACTTTCCAGAGTTGGGTCAGCCTTTGCTGCAACCACTGCTTTGAACTCTCTTAGGCTGAGTTCCTCACCTTGTTGTAGACAGAAATCATTGTCCCTTCAGTACAGCAGTCATGTATTTGCATAGTACATCCAGGATATGAAAAAAATGGCCACCTTCTCATCATTTCCTTGTCAGTTTTCAGTGTGCACCCTTTCAACCTGTTGGTTCTCACTGTGCCAAGGGAGTAGATCCTTCTCTTTGCCATTTCCACTTCAAAGCCTGTGCTAGTGAAGCAGTTGTCATGGTACAGCTTGAAATTTGATGTGATGGTATGATGGATGCCAGTTTTAGAACTATGTTCCCGCTGGCTTCCAGGTCAGGCATTCCACTGACTGGTAGTATCCTGCCTGTGTGAACCTCAAAGTTGTAAGCAAGTTGTATGCAATGCCTTTTGAGTTGCAAAGCATGTACACCTTGTAACCCCATTTATGAGGCTTGCTGGGGATGTACTGCTTCAGTCGACTGTTTTTTGTATGGAATTATGTGCTAATCCACACTTAGGTGTTGATCCATTGGAATGATTCTCATTCATTCTACAGCAAAGTTTAGGAAAGGTCTTGTTTTGAAGAGTGGATCGATGTGAATCATCACTGAAATGGAGGTTGCTTTTGATTTGTTTGCATTTTTTCATTGGCATTGCATTTTGTCAGTGTGTTTTGGGGTCTGCTAGCACATACACGTTGCAGGGACTCTGTGCAATTCAGTGTTGAGTTACCCTCTTTTTGAACTGAGCAAAGATTTGTTTGCTGGATAATGTGTTTGTGACACTCAGAGGAAAATATTTAGTAACCTAGAGAATGCACCTTCTCTGCTGAGGAAAGATGCATCTTCCAAACTGGTGTAGGATAATGAATATGAATGCCTGACTTGTATAGCAACTTACGACTTTTTGCTTGCTGTTCCTGATTACTTACTTCCTCCCTCACTTTCCTCACTCTCACTGCTGCTCTCCTCCTTATCCTCAACTTTATTATTTTTTACTATGACCTAATTGTCTGATGCATTGCCGTCACTAACATCACTGCCTTCAGGAATTGGGACAGATTTTCCTCTCTGTCTTCCATAAAACTTACTAACAATGACCTGGAACACAGACATTTATAAATGTATTTATAAATGTATCATTTATAAATGACAGTGTCCCATAGAGGGTTAAATTTCCCTTCAGGTAACCATGATTTTATAGTCTTTTAAGTCCCCAGCGATAAATATCTTTTAATGCGATATCGTCAATGGGTACCTGACGAGACAGTTCACGAAACTAATGAACGTAATGCTCAGTGGATAGTTTTCTTCGCCAAAAGTGCAGTAACTGATCAACTGGGTCCATGACCGGCATGACTAGCTCCATAAAAACCGTGTGGTTGAATATTCTGAAATGTTGGAGGCTTGACAATTGAGTTTAGGATCCATGTTATTAAGGGCAACGTCTAACAGGCAGGGTCCAAATACCAAAAAATTCAATTCAATTAAATACAAATTTGTATATCGCTTTTCACGATACATACCGTTGCAAAGCAACTTTACACCAAATTAACGTTTTTACAATATATGTAGTAGTAGCTTACTAGTGGATGTACATATGGCAGAGAAGTATGGTAAAGATCAATCAAACAGACAAAAACACCATAAATTAGTAGTCAAAATTGGGTGGTGCCGTATGTTGTTTCAGGGTTGGCATCATCTGAAGTCCTCTGTGGGGTTGCATCATCTCTTCTTAAGTGTTCTGGATCCAGACTGGAGCTTGTGAATTCCTAGTTACCATGGAATGTCAATCCCATGGCAGCAACAGATAACAAATAGGAACATAATTAGCGTAGCTGCTGTTCAAAGCAAGCAAAGGAAGATTTGTTCAACCAGAGCTAAAAGATTAATAATGAGCATTTGATCAGATATAACTGCAGGAAAAGTTTATGAGATGCATTATTTGAATGCTTGGCTGAAAAGATTAGTCTTTAATCTTGATTGAAACAGAGAGAGTGTGTCTGAACCCCGAACGTTATCAGGAAGGCTGTTCCAGAGTTTGGGAGCCAAATGCGAAAAAGCTCTACCTCCTTTAGTGGACTTTGCTATCCTAGGTACTACCAACAGTCCAGAGTTTTGCGACCTTAGGGAGCGTGATGGATTGTAGCGTGGTAGAAGACTAGTTAGGTACGCAGGAGCTAAACCGTTAAGTGCCTTATAGGTAAGATGTAATATTTTGTAGCTGATGCGGAACCTAATAGGTAGCCAGTGCAGAGACTTTAAAACTGGAGTAATATGATCATATTTTCTTGACCTGGTAAGGACTCTAGCAGCTGCATTTTGGACCATCTGAAGCTTGTTTATTGAAGATGCAGGACAACCACCTAGTTTTGCATTACAATAGTCCAGTCTAGAGGTCATGAATGCATGAACTAGCTTTTCTGCGTCAGCAACAGGTAACATGTTTCGTAGCTTGGCAATGTTCCTAAGATGGAAGAATGCTGTTTTTTGTAACATGGGAAATATGACTTTCAAAAGACAAATTGCTGTCTAATACAACACCCAGGATAACACCCAGGCTTTTGACTGTTTTTTTATTTTTGGATATTATATAATAAATATTGGATATTTCTGTTTTTGACAAAAAACTGAAATATCCAAGGCAATCCAAAAGAGCAATCCAGCAAACAGCCACTGGTAAGGGCAGGCAGCAAATAGTAAAAAAACAAGGCAAACAGTCCAAGGTCAGAAAACACGAAGGCAAGGTAGAACATAGAAACAACAGATGACTACTCGGACCGTTCATCCACTCGGATTAAAGTTTAAATGGCGGCATGGTGCCACCCTTACTAGAGCAGATGCATTCACTCACTGATGAGTCTCGGTCACTAAACAGCACCATAAAGTGCTTGAATTCAGTGAAGAACAAAAATGACTCGGTTTATAGCCAGATGAAACAGTGCTGACAAACAAGAGAAACACTGTGCGCAACGATAGTCAGAAGACTTTTAAATCTACAAATCATAATCATTTACCATAGATTTACTGTAGTAGCACTAACTGCACAGTGGTGTTGTGTCAGAAATGTGGGTATATTTGTGTTGAATTTTATTATATTATTAATGTAGACATGTATTAAATGTATTGAAGAAGAAATAATGGAATATATTTAAAGTAATTTTTGTGATTAAGCTATAACGTTTATGCATTTATACTATGCATTTATATGTGTTTAGACTACTGTTTTTCACACAAATACCTAGGAACCATTTTACATTTTTATTATGGTTTTGAGGTGCTATATTTTTGGTTTTAACTGTTATTGTCATGATCTACAGATGATAGTATGGAAGAGCAATGGTTAATTAAAAAAAAACAAAAAAAAAACCCAGTCAGAATAATTACATTTCACCATATAAAAATGAGGATGCTACAATTTTTACAGATATTACTGATTTTGATAATGAACATCAGGAAAAATGACTGGAAAAGAAGAATGAAGTCATGTTCTACATTTTAAAGCCACATTTAACCATCTGTTTTTTAAAGCTTTCACATTGTAGCAAAAATCTGCCTTTAAACTTGAAATATAAATTTGACATTTATCGTGATAATAATTATCAATACTGACTGATATGAAAAAAAAAAATTATCATGATCCAGAATGAGTGGCAAAGGTAAGGGATGGAGTGCCCTTTAGCAGAGCTCATGGGTGCTCCAGCTGGCGATTATAACAAATATATATCATGATCAAGAAACACACACACAAAAAAACTTCAAAAACAAATCACAAAAAGGAAGTGAAATAACCTAAATTTAACCGAGCAAAGCAACAATGACTTTGGGCGATAATTCCCCACTTTAGAGGGAATGAGCAAATACTTTAACAACTAAACACATCACAGATGACTCTCACCTACCTGTATAGAGGCAACCTCAACCAAATGCCAACCATAGGATTTAATCCAACATGCCACTCTGAAAGTAAACTAACATTAGCTACAGTGTGCCAACAACAACCTTGCCAACATCACCAACATACCTTGTTGGCAGGCAAGTATGAAGGAGGAAAAAAAAGGCAGTGAGTCATGACGTTATTCCATCTAGTTTATCTTTACACTGCCCACTGATCAATCACTGGGCAGTCGGTGAACAGACTCAACAACCACATATAGGCAGGAAGAACTTCACTGGACCTGCCACACAGACATATATCTACTGTTTTACACATTGCTGGCACATTATATTTAACACTGAATAAAATGAATACATATTTCTTTTTTTTTTTCTTTTTTTTATAAAACAGGGTGAAAACAAGGATATTGGATTAACCAAAGTCAGACAAGATGAACATGTACACCAAGAAAAGACTGAAAGTGAAAAAATAGAGCATCTATATCGCAGACTTCATCTTGAAGACAGGCGCAACAACAAACTGAGAGCTGCTGATGTTCTTCAGATAATGCCACATTCATTACAGTTCCACGAGTCTTGTGCCGAAGAGGAGTTGATTCTGAGTTTCTTACAAAAACTACTGATGATGGACTACAGAGCAAGATATATTACAACTAAAGAGACCAATGAGGAAGATCACGCACAACAAAGAGACAATGACTCACCTGAAGATGAGAGTGATATTTTCAAAGCAATATATTCGTCTAACAAAGGAACAAGACAATCTAAGCGAATTGACCCAATGGATGTACAGATGACTGTGTTTCATTGTGCTGATGGTTTCCTTAAGCAGCTGATAGTGACTAAACTGTCCCAGTGTCAATACGCTCTGCCTTTACTTGTTCCTGATCCATTCACACAACACATTGAGTTTCCTCTCTGGGCATTCAGACAAATCAACAAGAGCTGGAAGATGAGAAACACCAACAATGAGATCATCAGTCACATCCAGCCGATCTACAAGGCACAAACTCCAGTGGTGTCTTTTTTTAGGTTTGGCTCTGTGTCTTCATCCAAGTCTCATCTGATGAATAGTCTGATCAATGAGAAACACAACACGTTTTTCCACAGGAACTGCCCAGGCAGCAGCAGAACCAGAGTCCTGATGAATGGAGTGGTGGAGATCGCCTGGTTCTGCCCTTCTGGAAAAAATACGGATAAATTCACTGATTGTGTTGCATTCTGTAATCTTCACGGTGATGCAGGAGACCATGAGAAACAGTTGCAGATCCTCACTGATATGGCCTCAATCAATATTGTTGTTCTACCACGACTGGACAGAAATGATAAGCATACAGCAACAATTCAAAACCTATACAGTAAAGCAAAGCCACTCATTTGCCTTTTTACTGAAGATGAATGCACTGTAACTGAGATGAAGAAAGGGAAATACAAAATCGGTTTGAAAGACAGAAATCAGTCCGATGTATCTGAAGAACTTAGAAAAACTATTAATAATTGTCTCTCAGAATCACCTTCCACTTTCAGACTTGAAGATATGTCCAAATACTCATCAGACATCAGAGTAGATGAGGAAGATGATGGTGACTGCAGCCGAGGAAGAGAAGCAGCACAGCAGATGATTAATTTACTGGAAAAGAAAGACCTGACAAAAGTCAAAGAATCATTTCTGCCCTGTCAGGGAAAACTGTGGCATCAGTGGAGTCAGAAGAACAAAGAACTACATAGACCTCAAGCAGATATAACAGAAATGGAAATAAGTAGAAAACAAACAGAAATGAAGAAAATCCGCAAACAGCAGCATGAGTCTGATGTCAGTTATTTTATGAAGCTCTTTATTAAAGAAATGAATTCAGATGCTGCAAACAAGATGTTTTTCCTCAAATGGCTCAGAATCTTTCTTGATGAATATATCTCAGCTGACCTTTTTGCTCTACATCACAAGTATGATGAAAAGTGGTCAACAGTGTTAAAAATCAAAGAGAGCAATGAAAAATCTGATCAACTTAAAGCTGAACAAGCTGACCTTGAGAGAATATCTGAGGAACTTCAAGCTGCAGCCTTTGGTTTGGAGCACATCATGAGGGAGATCGGTCAAATCTATGAATCGTGTTCATCTGTAAAGAAGAACAAGAAAGACCTGCAGTCTGACTTTTCTTCTCTACCGAGTCTTGCAGCAGATATGATGATCTCTGGATTTCCACTGGAGCTAATGGATGGAGATGCTGCTCATGTTCCTGTGATCTGGATCTCTGCTGTTCTAGATGAACTCATCCAGAAACTGGGAGACCAGAGAGTCTTTGTGCTGTCCGTTTTAGGGATTCAGAGCTCTGGGAAATCCACCATGCTGAATGCTATGTTTGGTCTCCAGTTTGCCGTCAGTGCTGGCAGGTGCACCAGAGGAGCTTTCATGCAGCTGGTCAAAGTGTCAGAAGACATGAGAAAAGTGCTCACCTTTGACTATATTCTAGTTGTTGATACTGAGGGTCTCCGTGCTCTAGAACTGGCTGGAAGATCAACAAGACATCATGACAATGAATTGGCCACATTTGTTGTTGGTCTTGGAAATCTGACACTGATCAACATCTTTGGGGAAAACCCATCTGAGATGCAGGACATTCTTCAGATTGTTGTTCAGGCCTTCCTGAGGATGAAGAGGGTTAGACTGAATCCCAGCTGTGTGTTTGTGCATCAGAATGTTTCAGACGTCACAGCTAAAGAGAAAAACATGGAGGGAAGGAGACGACTGCAAGAGAAACTGGATGAAATGACAAAACTTGCTGCTAAAGAGGAAGTCTGTGACGCAGAACGTTTTAGTGATATCATTAGATTTGATGTTCAGAATGACGTGAAGTATTTTGCTCAGCTCTGGGAGGGCAGCCCACCCATGGCACCACCAAACCCAAACTACTGTGAGAACATTCAAGAACTGAAAAAAACTATTATGTCTCATGCCTCAAAATCACATGGAATGAGACTGACACACTTGAAAGATCGTATTAAAGATCTCTGGGAGGCTTTACTGAAAGAACGATTCGTCTTTAGCTTTAAAAATTCACTGGAGATTTCAGCCTACAGGAAACTGGAGACTGAATACAGCAAGTGGTCATGGAGTCTTCGGAGTGCCATGATGGAAACTGAGAACAATTTGCACAACAGAATAGAAAATGAAGCAATTCATGAGGTTGAGGAAACTGATCTTCAAAGAGAACTGAAAAAAACAAGTGAGGAAGTGGAAAAATCTATGTCAGAGTTCTTTGAGAAAGACACAGATGCAGATTTACTGATTCAGTGGAAAATGTCATTTGAAACCAAAATCAAAGATGTTCAGGAAAACATTGTGAGAGAAACAAAGAGGAAATTAAGTGAGGTTCTTCAGCAGAGAGACTTGAAGAAAAAGATTGATGCTCAAAGGACACATCATGAAAACACTCTCTTGGAAAAGAGCAAAGAACTCGCTTTAAATCTCAAAAACAAAGCAAACGATGAAGAAACACTGAAGAAAGAGTTTGGTTTGTTTTGGAAGCAATGTGTGAAAAACATCATCAGAGACACTCCTGCAATCAAAGAGATTGACATATTAACAGATGTGAAAATCCTCCTCAGTGACATCTATAAAAGTGCTCCTGTAGACCACTGGGAGGAGAGCAAGGATATTTTCACTGTACAGAGTTTTTCTGACTATGTGAAGGTAAAGAAGTCCAGTGGAATTAGCGGAGCTTTCACAAATGTGATTAGATCAGCTAAAGAGAAATTTGGATACATTCTATCTAAAGAGGACGAAGCTCAAATAAGATCATTTGTCACAGATGTTTCTCTGCAGACAGACAAAATGATTCAGTCATTTAACATTTCTAAGATGGGCTACAACAAAAGCTGCATTCAGAAACTCACAGATTACATCAAGGCAAGAGCAACTGAACATGAGGAAGCATCAGTGCACTATGTGTTCAAGAATGAATTCTTCATGGACTTGGTTCTATCCATCTCTAAGAGAGCAAATAAAATGATCACTGAACAACACAGACTGTTCAGGGAAGCCAATGATCCTGTAATATATGTTGAGAAGAAGCGAGAAGAATACTATAGTGTTTTCCAGAAACACCTCCATGGAGCTGCATCAGCTGTCATTTTTGGTGAGATCATCTGTCAGAAACTCAAAGAGCCTGTTAAGCAAAGTGTCTACAAGAAGACTGCCAGAAATTTATCAGATGAAATGAAAACAAACTGTGAATCACTAAATGGAAACAGATCAAATCTAGAGAAACACATCCTGAAGACACTGGCAGAAGAGGAGGATTTTGGCAAATACATGGACTACATTCATAATCCCAGAGATCAGTTCAAGAGTTTCATCAAAGGTGAAGTCAGTCAGTACATCACTGGCAAGTTTAGTGTCAGTGTTTTACCCAAGATGAAGGAGAACATTAAACTCCTGCTGCAGAGGATCAAGAAAGCAGCACATGAATCCACTGAACATGTTCAAGTGAACAGTGGAGATGTTGGATTGTGGTTGAAGGGTTTCACAGAGAAGCTCTCAGGTGTGCTGATCTTCTCTGAAAAAGACCTTAGTGGAGTGAAACATGATGATGTTGATGATTTCAACCTCCTAGAAGATGTGATTAGAAAAGAACTTCCTGCCATAATGACTGACATCGGTAAAGAGTTTAACACGCAGGCATTTGATGAAAAACTGGACCTCAAGTTCAGGCCAGATGAGCTTCTGATTGATCACTTCTGTCAGTGCTGTTGGGTTCAGTGTCCGTTCTGTACTGCCATCTGCACCAACACCACAGAAGACCATCCTGGAGATCACAGTGTTCCCTTCCATCGAGTGGATGGACTCAAAGGTTGGCATTACTATCAAACACAGCATCTCAGTGCTGATATTTGCACAACTTTAGTGTCAAGTGGTAAAACATTTCGTGCATCAGGTGAGTGGTTTCCATATAAAGAATACAGAAGAGCAGGAGGAGTTTATGCAAAATGGAGCATCACCCCTGATGCCTCTGAGCTGCCGTACTGGAAGTGGTTTGTGTGCAGGTTCAAGAACAAACTGGAAAAGCACTACAATAAAATATTCCAGGGTCAAGGTGAGATCCCAAAAGAATGGGAAAAGCTCACAAAAGATTGTGCTATTGAGAGCTTGTATACATACTTTTAAAAATAAATAAACAAACAGAGCAGAAAATATATGTGCAGAACATAATATAAAGCAGAGGTTTTCTGGCCTGTTTCATGAAACAAGTTTACCAAATAAGCCAGCTTATTTTAGTTAGTCTGACTTATTGTCAGTTGATTCGGTTTCATAAAGCAAATTTACTATAGCTCAAGCTCAGTCACTCTTCAATGCTTATCTCACGTACAATTATTTGACTTAATAAATCAAAATGAATAAAGCAACTGTATTTAATGTATTGTGCTCAAGATTTAATGACTGTTTTTAAATAATACATGTTAATTCACTAATAATGTTAAACCGAAAGTTGTGTAAGGGTATGACAGTTGATTGTAACTGTATATGTCCAATTCTGTAGCATGACTAACAACCTCTACTCAAATGCATGAATCTGTAATTTTTGTGCATATGTGTATGTATAAATGCTCTCTGTGTCACCAGAGAAAATATTTTTCTCGTGTTACGGAATAAATACAAAGCATGCATCACACACTCTTGTATTTTGTGTTTTGCTGCTTTTAAATTTAAGAAAACTGGCTGTAAATCTATAACACAATGTGATATCAGTTGCAAATTGCCTTTTTTGTTTTTCAGAAAACATGGCTTTCAACCAATACGTTATTGACCATTACTGTTGAGTTTAAATAGAATTTAAATGTAAATTTAACAGAATTTAAAAAATATATTTTTTTTTATTTAGAAAAAAACAGAAAACACATAAATTAAAGAATCCTGAAACTTAAAAAAAAAAAAAAAAAAAAAAAATTATTGTGGCACTGAGTTGTTTTTTTTTGTTGTTTTTTTTGCACAGAGCTTTTTTTTACTTTTGGTACTGTCTGAAGTTGCTATCTAATTGCAAACATAGGCCTCCTTGCACCCTCTCTTAAGCAGTGGTGGGTGCAGAAGGTCTCTTTTCCTGCTCTGAAAGAGGTGGCTGGCAGTTTTCTTAGCACCTTATCTGATCTTCCACCAAGATTCTGTCACAGTGTCGCACATCTTCTTCCACACCAGCAGTTAGAGAGGGGCCGTGCCATTAACTGCTCCCTGGAATGCCATCTCAACTGTTGTTCACCACCCAGCTCTGTAAATAACAGCAAGACCTTTACCACTTAGATGTGGCCTATCAATATATATGACTCTGGACCACAAAATGAGTCATAAGTGTACATTTCTCAAAATTGAGATTTATACATCATCTGAAAGCTGAATAAATAAGCTTTCCATTGATGTATATGTTAACAATATTTGGTCAAGATACAACTATTTGAAAATCTGGAATCTGATGGTGCCAAAAAATCTAAATATTGAGAAAATTGCCTTTAAAGTTGTCCAAATGAAGTTTTACTATATTTACTGTAGGAAATTTACAAAATATATTCACGGAACATGATCTTTACTTAATATCCTAATGAATTTTGGCATAAAAGAAAAATTAATAAATTTGACCCATCCGGTGTATTTTTGGTTATTGCTACAAAAAAACTGTGGTCCAGGGTCACATATGTACATGTAACCCGTAAATGAGTTAGAAATATCACCGGACACAGGATGAAGAATTTAAAAGAAGACATATTATCCCAGACTGCACTTTAAACAGCGCAGCATTAATTATGCCAATTAACTTTGGCAAATCTGTGTAGGAAAACATCTCAGGTTACGTATGTAACCTTGGTTCCCTGAGAAGGGAACGAGACACTGAGTCCTCTAGAGGTCGCTTTGGGTAACGTCGACTCCGTGACCCGTGTCTGAAGCTATATACAAAAACTACAACCGTACTGGCCGGCGACAGCCTATGACGTCATTGCCGGCGCGACTCGTCGCCGTTGGTCCGTCATACCAGTGTGACCGCATAATATAAAAGGGAGCCGGTCGAACACAACATCCGCTTCTTCGTCTGAAGCTTATGTCCGAGGCATGGCCACGAGTCTAGAGGACGCAGTGTCTCGTTCCCTTCTCAGGGAACCAAGGTTACATACGTAACCTGAGACGTTCCCTTTCGAGGAACTCGATCTGCGTCCTCTAGAGGTCGCTTTGGGGAATGGTTATACCCACGCTGCCATGCTGAGGGGAGTGCAAGCCAGACACCAAAGGCGACCACTAAGTGCCAGCTCCACCCAGGTAGAGGGAGCTGCCCCAGAGACGTCCAGGCGGCTGTCAATGACTTAATCCCTTCGGCCAAAGGCCTGAGCTGCATACCCAAGAACTTACCTGTAAGGGCAGGGCTAAAGATGCCTGACCGTAGGGCAGAGCTCAGGCTTGGAATCAGAAAAGAGATTCCTTTAAGGGATATAGCCTATAGTCTAAGACAGTAGCCTAGACCTCGGCTTGTCAACAGGGGGTTTACCTACTGCTCTGCGTGACCTAGCTCGAGGAGCTGGTAGGGCAGGTTATCGGCACCCCATTCAGAGGTATCGGAAAGATACATAAGTCGAGTGTGGCCCAAGGTTCCGGGGCCGAACACCTCGAGAAAGGGTACGAAGCCAAACACGTGATCCCCCCCATACAGGATTTTAGAAAGAACACAAGCTAGTGTGCGTTCTTACCACAACGTGGATTTTATAATGTACCCAGTTAATCTGGATACTGAAATACCGTTCATAAAGAGAACACAAATCCCGACTAGAGGGAGATTCCATGCTTTCAAGGAGAACATCATGCTCAAGACTTAAGTCGAGTGTGGCCCGGGCATCGGGGCCAAGCATCTCAGGAAAGGGGTTCGAAGATAACGCGTAGTCCACACCATACAGGATTTTAGAAAGAACACAAGAAGCTAGTGTGTGTTCTTACCACAGCGTGGATTTTAGAATGTGCCCAGTTAACCTGGATACTGAAATACCGTTCACAAGAAGAGGCTCTGGGAAGCAGAGGACACAAATCCCAAATTAGGGAGGTTCTAAGCTCTCAGGGAGCAGAATCGTGCTCAAAGTGACCCTTCTGTAAGAGGGGAGCACTGCAATGCTCAATATTGAGCAGTCTGAATGGGATGCCCCGGAGCAAAGAAAGTAAAATTCTCTTAGTACAAGAGGAATCTTAGTTGCTCAACAGGGTACAGCATGCTCACAAGAGACTCTCATACTTTGAGAGGAGCGAAAGAAGACTGGTTTAACATCATCCTACCAGGGGCTACCACCTGGAATAGCCAGAGCTATAGGGAGCGAAGGCCCTTCTCTCGATATAGAGAGGTACCTATGAGCTTCAATTAGGAGTGACATGCTCACAGAAGACCCTCAGTGAGGGGAGCATTGCCAAGCTTGTGCAATGTCAGGAGCACTTAGCAGCCGCAGGGCAGATACCTCGCCAACATTGGGGAGGACCTGTTCATTCTGCCCAAGAACGGCGTGCTTATGCCCAAAAACGGCTTGCTTTAATGACCCTGCATTAGCGAGGGGAGCGCAGCCCTGCTCATCTAATGTCAGGTGAGACATCACAAGGGCAGAGAAGAGGTATAATGATCTAGGCTGCTGATCTCATGAAGCTCCAGGAGGCCAAGGCCTCAAGTACCCACATAGGGTAGTGCATCTTCCGTACACACTTAATGTGATGGAAGGAGAAACACATTGGGCGGCAGCAAGCAGCCGTCTTATCCGACAAGGTTGTCCTGGAGCATCAGCAGCTGTAAGGTAGGTACCTAACCCCCCCCAGGAGAGGAGAACCTACCCTCTCTACCGAAGGAGGGCGTGCTTCAAAAAACCCAGTCTCCGCGAGGTGAGCACTACCATATCCTGACATGAGCATCCAGAAGGGGTATTAGAACATGATCCAACATCGAGGGGAATCGAGTCGTTCTTAGAGAAATGAGATAAAAGCAACTCATGTGAAATAAAAAGCTCTAGTACCTTCAGCCTGCTGCTGAGGCGAGCACCACCATATCCTGAGATTAGCATCCAGAAGGGGTATTAGAACGTGAGCCAACATCAAGGGGAATCAAGTCGTTCTTAGAGAAATGAGATAAAAATAACTCATGTGAAATAAAATGCTTTAGTACCTTCAGCCTGCAGCTGAGGCGAGCACCAAGGCCAGCCCTCCATGGGGGTTTTTTTTGGCCAAGCGGCCAAACTACCTAATATCGTTGAGGCAGAGCTTAACAGACGAATAGAGGAGGCTCAGCATTCTTACTCACATAGCTGAGATAGATCCCCCTGGCAAAATGAAAGGAATAAACCCGTACAAAAAAGGGGAGCACTTCCAAGCTTGACCAGAGGGCAGCGCCAGCAGACTGATAGGTTAATCAATAAAATGTTAGGTGGAGCGCCGCACAAATCCCTGAATGGCTCAAAACCCCTCGGGGTGAGACCTGAGTAACATAACCCGTCTGGTATACAGCAACATCAGCCAGGGGACCAAATGGGGGAACCACACATCCCAAAATCACAGCATAATACTGAGAACCTGATGGCTAAGGGACCCCGCAGAGGCCCAGCCGCTCAGCTGCCTGGTCCAGTAGGTATGAAGCCAAAGAAATAGGCTGTCTTAAATCTGGATCTAATACTGATGGGTGAGGTCATCAACCAGCCAGTGACAGCAAGAGGTTCCAGTTTCGGATCTTAGCCTTTAGAGTCAGAAACAGGTCCACGAAGTCCTGCAGAAAAAAAATAGTAATAATAAAAGATGAGAATGGACTGAACTCACGACACCATGGATACAGCTCATGCTGGTTGTCCGGACTCTCAGAGGTTGTTCTAAAAATGTAGAACTAACCAAATACATCATGGGTCTGTAAGATGATGGGGTGGATACCCTGTAACAGGAAGCCCCTCAGGGCAGGACGCAGACAGAGTGTCTTAGTAGGTGGCCTCTAAGGGTCGTACTCACACACTGTGGTTCCTGCACATGACTCCAGCTAGGCCCTAGGTAGACCTTCATGTGAAGCTGCCCGGACCACCATAGTGGGCCATCTACTTATAACCCTAGTAGGGGAGATGGCACCACCTAGGTAGGGGCCCAGAAAGATCGCTGCTTAAATACCCTAAAAAGGGAAGCAATCACAATATTAGCAAAAGGATATCTTGGATAGCCAAAGTGTGTGGGAAGACTACACGAAGTGCGGGTTGTCTACTTAAAACCCCTCTGTCTGGGTAAGAGCTCAAAGAGACCGCTACTTAGAAACCTTAGAAAGGAGAGTGATCACCGAGCTAGCACATAGCTATCCTGAGATAGCTGGCTCTAGGAGAGGGAACCAAGCAACTGCTGAGACCATCAGCAGTGGGCTGTCAAACTATAAACCTAATAAGGGAAGACAGCACCATCTCAGCAGGCTCCAGAAAACTGCTTTTAAGCACACCATCTGAACTATAACCACCCTCAGACGGCTAAACTAAGAAGGTCCCTCCTTTTTATTTTCTGTCCATAACCCGTTTTTAGTACTGGCAGAAAATTAACACCACAACCGCAACGCGCAGCATATATTCAGCTCCCTCGGAAGTTGAACATGCTCCGCCCACGTGCCAGATTCCCCGAGAATCAAGAGGGATGGAGCCGCGGCGAATGCGTTGTGAATGCCGCGAGAGGCGAACACACTCATGCAAATTCGGGTATACAGTGAAGACTCACCTCCCTTATTCTTTGCGAATGCATTGTGATGAGCACAAGTTCCTAGGAGAGCCGGACGTGCGGCTCTTCACCACACACACACAGCCCGCAAGCTTGTGAAAGCTGGTATGAGAGCGTGCCTGTCTCTCGAAAAGAATGCGATCTCATTCAACTCCCTCGAGAGCTGATTTTCGCTTACTCCTCACCATACATACACAGCCCATGAACCGTATGAAAGGTGCGGGCGCTTGTTTCATCCACGCATCGTCATAAGTGAGCCGTCCTTAAAATCCTCTGGTGAGAAAACATGCACTCAATACGTGCTTTGTTACAGACAAAAGGTCAGTGAAGACGAAGAAGAGGATGTTGTGTTCGACCGGCTCCCTTTTATATTATGCGGTCGCACTGGTATGACGGACCAACGGTGACGAGTCGCGCCGGCAATGACGTCATAGGCTGTCGCCGGCCAGTACGGTTGTAGTTTTTGTATATAGCTTCAGACACAGATCACGGAGTCGACGTTCCCCAAAGCGACCTCTAGAGGACGCAGTTCGAGTTCCTCCAAAGGGAACTAAAGTTTGTACGTTTATTGTAAACAATAAAGTTTGATTTTCACAAAATGAGTCACTTTTTTCTCATTCACAACAATCAGTTCTCAGTCTAAAAACTAACATACAACTAAAACAAAAAAAAAATGACAACGGTAGACTTCTGGGGGCCCTGCACAAAACTATGCCCGTTGGGGGTGGGGGGTTGTTTGTGAATGAATGAGTGAATGAATTTGTCCGTGTTTCACTCTGTCTCAAATTGCTCTCACGGACAGCGCATGAGAAACAGGGTCTCTTCAGCGGCTCGGTGCACTTTCTATTTGTTTTTTTAGTATCGAGAAGGAGATTATAGGTCATTCACATTGCATGATTTTACTGATTTTTACGTAGAAAGGACGACAGTGTACCACATTAAAGGAAAGGAACATTCATGTTTTCATAACGGCTGGCCAAATTCAACAACAAAACTAAAATTAAAACATCTTTGAAAGCAAGGGGCCCCTCTGGTGTTTCAGCAGCTTGTGTATTTTGCGTATAGGGAGGATCGGCTCTTAATACGTCTATCAGATTTTTCTATCAGATGTCAAATAGACATCTATTAGATGTCTTTAAGATATTTATGATTTAGAATGTATGTAAAACTAATATCTTGCAGATGTCTGTCAGATGTTTGTAGACAGCAGATGCATTCCAGATCTTTGTGTGATCTTTAACAGACATCTTGCAGACATACATGTGCTATCTGGGTCTATTCCACGATCATTCTGTTCCTTGCAATGAAACACAAATCTATGAGTAATAAACACATTTTGGAAACAGTAAAAGTGAACAACACAAGCTCTGATGCTTCACGCTCATCCCCAATGCACACAGCAGGCCTACGGAGCACTTTTCTCCCCTCTTGATTAAACAAAACTACATTTCAATTACACTGGTTCACATAGAATTATACACAAAAACAGATTCAATACTTTACTGAAATTGATTATATCTCAACACCTACGCTTCTTTGAGAAACAACTGCGTTGATTTGATCTCTCCTCACAGTCACGTTCAGAGAAAACCTGACTTTAATCAACATGACACACGGCCATCCAGATCACCAATACAATGAGAAAGAGTCTATACCTCACTAGAAGGTAATATTTCTCGATATTTTGCAAATTTGATGATTTTAAATGGCAATTCTCCACAGCATGAGCACCATCCAAACTGCGTTGTAAAAACATGCTGCTATCATGTAACTCTTGCAAGATTCCCAGTCACACAGTCACGTTTCAAGGGCCAGCATAACATTTCATCAAGGGATGAGAAAGGCATTAATACACATTGTAGATGCAGTACACTTAAACATTAAACCAAGCTTTAGCCTGGTGGGTTACTCATATTCAGAGTTATATAGTCATTTGTCTAATGCCAAGTTTTACAGACACAGAAAAAATCCCGCGCATTGTTCTATATAATATCAAAGAGTAAAGCAGTCTTATTCTGTGAGCAAACATTTAGATGTGCAACTCTTGCTGAATCGAGTCGCAACGACTACCACTCACTTGTGGATAGCACAAAATTACAAAGCAAATGACACGTAAAGAATGATTGTTTGTTTCTGTGTTCATAGAACAAAAAGATGTTAATACCAGTCCCAGTAGTTTGAAAGTTCCACCATGATCCTCTTTTGAAATATTTCAGCCAGCGTAAAAGCCAAAGTGATTGGAAATATCTAAAACACTGGAACACTCCACACAATCAGACTAGAATCATTAAAAGAGTGCGTAAAGCACTAACATATGAAATCAGTTAAACAATAATTAAAATTAAAACAATGAAAGCAAATGAAGAACCAGCAGCCAACCTGCGTCAGCATATTCTCCACCGGAAGTGAATCACTGATCAATTTATCTTTCCCGTACGCCACTATCTCTTCCTCAAGCAGACTTCTGATTACATCAAGGTGCTCGGCATTGATATGGTCCCTTATAGTGTGCATCAACTGGAGAGAGTAACATAACTGATCCCCAGTGAGTTGCCCAATCCTAAAATAATGATATTATTAATAATAATTACATTAAGCAGAGTAATTAACCTCTCATTAAAATTGTCATTACTGAAGTAGTGTAGGCTACACTGATTTTTTTTTTTTTTTGCACTTTGTACAGACCACAAGAGAAATGTTGAGCCAATAAACCGATACTGGTTTACTAATTAAGGTACTGGAGAAATTAAATATATATATATATATATATATATAGTAGTCAACATTTGAAGTGGATAAAAAAAAGTTCATCAAAGTTGTCCTAAGACAAGAACAGGTATTCTTTTTGGTTTTAGGACATATTTAATGAAAGGTTTTGATCCACTTCAAATGTTGACTACTGTATATTACACTGAACAAAGTGTGGTTCTGTCTTTAAATAAATTCAATTATAATTATAATAACTGTAACGAGGTGTTAGCAGAGTAAGGATCCATTTGCAGCTTTATTGCAATCACGGTCGTGCAGGCAGGGTCAATCACCAGCAGACACAACAATATGGGCAAGGTAATTTGTAATCATTTGTCATTTGTAAACAGTCCATGAATGATGTAAGTCCAGGGTCAGGCAGCAAAGAATCACAAAGAGAATGAACAATCCAAGAGTAATCCACGGGCAGACAAAAACACAGGAAGAAACACTCAGAAATGTTTACCAAAGGCAAAACAAGACTTGCAACCAAGAAGAGTCTTAGAGCGGCTTAAAAGAGAAGTCCACTTACAAAACAAAAATTGACAGATAATGTACTCACCCCTTGTCATCCAAGATGCTCATGTCTTGCTTTCTTCAGTCGTGAAGAAATTAATTTTTTTGAGGAAAACATTTCAGCATTTTTCTCCATATAATGGACTGCTATGGTGCCCCGAGTTTGAACTTCCAAAACGCAGTTTAAATGCGACTTCAAACGATCCCAAATGCTGTTGTAAACGATCCCAGGCGAGGAAGAAGGGTCTTATCTAGTTAAACGATTGGTTATTTTCATTAAAATAATACAATTTATATACTTTTTAAAGTTAAACGCTCTTCTTGTCTTGCTCTGCCTGAACTCTGTGTATTCTGGCTCAAGACAGTTAGGTTATGTCGAAAAACTTGATCGTATTTTCTCCCTCAACTTCAAAATCATCCTATATCGCTGGTTTACTTTTTTTGTTAAGGGTGTTTGATCTTCTTTGCATGTTCACTTTGCAAAGACTGGGTCGGTACTTCTGCAGTGATGTAGGATGATTTTGAAATG
>JAHKKF010522554.1:0-16557 GCA_019740295.1 Labeo calbasu
CACACACACACACACACACACACACACACACAGGAAGGACACTGCACAGATAACACAGCTGAACTTGTTCTAGAATAGCGCTTGTTTTTGTCTCTTATCAGCTCTGGTTATGTTATTGGCGCTAAAACAAAGCAGGTCATCACACTGTGATCTGTGACGTAAAGCAGATGAATGTTTACAGATGCTGAGGAACGAGCAGAAAGCGGACGAGGTTTCAGTGGGACGGGATCTGAGCGCACTGTGCTGCCGCTGCTGTTGTTGTTGTTGAGACTCAGGTTGTGAAATACATCAGTAATGCGCATTAGCGCTGGCTCATAAACAGCCTGTACGATGGAGAAACTACTGACTGCACAAAATCCAGCAGAAGAACATGCAAAACCAGACCGAACCAGACCTGTGTGCTCGTTTGGGACAAACGGAGTCAAACACTTTTGGAACAAATGTTTGAAAGACATGTCTTCTGCTCACCAAGGCTGCATTTATCAACATAAAAAATACTGTAAAAATTGTGAAATAATATTACAGCTTAAAACTGTTTTCTATGACGACGTTTGAGTGCCACATTAAAAAAAAAAAAAAATCTAAGATTACAAGATTTAAGTCTCGACTTTATTCTCAAAATATTACGACTTCAATTTTGTAGTATTTTGACTATTTTCTAAATATTTCAACTTCATTCTCGTAATTTCAACTTCATTTTCATAGTATTTCGACTTTATTCTTGAAATATTACATCTTTAATTTAGCAGTATTTTGACTTTATTTTCTAAATATTTCGACTTTATTCTAGTAATATTTCAACAACTTTCTTCTCAAAGAATTTTGATTTTATTCTCGTAATTTTAACTTTATTCTCATAATTTAGAATTTCTTCTCTAAATATTACGTCTTTAATTTCATAGTATTTCAACTTTATTCTAGTAATATTTCCACATATTTCCACTATTTCCAATATTTCCACTACTCTCGTAATTTCGACTTTATTCTCATAATTTCGACATATTACGTCTTTAATTTCGTAGTATTCCGACTTTATTTTCAAAATATTTCAACTTCGTCTAAGTATTTCGACTTTTTCGAAATATTTCGACTTTATTCTAGTAATATTTCAACTACTCTTGTAATTTTAACTTTATTCTCATAATTTCGACATTATTCCCAAAACATTATGTAATTTTGTAGTATTTCGACTTTATCCTCGTAATTTTGAATTCTTGAAATATTACGTCTTCAATCTCACAATCTTAAGATTTATTTATTTTTTAACGTGGCACTAAAACGCTGTTGTAGTGAATATCTGTTCAAATGTAATTTATTCCTGTGATCAAAGTTGAATTTTCAGCATCATTACTCCAGTGTCACATGATCCGTCAGAAATCGTTCAGATTCTCACTCACCAGCGTACATGTGGAAGGTCAGCCTCTCGATGAGCTTCAGCACCGTTCCGGCTTTGATGATGGGAATGCCGGACTTGGACTGGACGTTTTCCTCGAACACGACGTTCTCCTCGGAGTCAGGCTCAGCGAAGCGGTAGACCTCGGCCCCGGGGAGCCTCATCTGCTCCTCCTTCTCCTCCTGCAGCATGGCCGTGTCCAGCATTCGCTCCAGCGTGGAGCGGTACTGCAGCGAGATCAGCGCCGCCATCCAGCCGTTCTTCTCCTCCGCCGATTTAGCGGCGAACACCACGCTGTTCCCGTCCTTCAGGATGATCTCGAAGGCGTGCCGGTACTCGCCCTCTTTATCGTCCTTGTCGTTGATCTGGACCTGTTGAAAAACACATGAATGTTCAGCTTCGACGTGGCGTGTGAACGTCTCCTCCAGCTAAGGCTGAGCCACTTGCTTCATTTCTGAATAAATCAGCCATTTGAACGAATCAGTTGAGTGAATAATTCAATGACTCACTCATTAAGACAGTACAATGGCACCTACTGGCACTTTTAGTGTCATATGTAGTGTCATTTCTTTTTTTGGTAATATTTCAATATTAATATTCACATTAATATTAATATTAATATTAATTTGTGAATTATTAGATTAATTAATTGGCACATCATGTAGTTAATTAGATTAAACGTTTTAGTCACTTGACAGCCATGGTTACAATTTGAAAGTTACTTTTAAAAGTAACGCTTTACAATGTTCCGTTACTTTACAAAAACGTAACTAATTGCATTAGTTAGTTACTTTTTTTTTGGAAAGTAATGCATTACAATGTTGCATTTGTGTTACTTTCTCCTCATCTGGGCTGGTCTCAAATGTCAAAAACCTTGAATCAGTCACATGTTCTGATAAAAATTGTGGTTTTATTTCTTTCCCACCTTCCTCATGAAGAACTTCTCCTTGAGGCGGTACTCGGCGGCGCTGGCTCCCGGCAGACGCGGCTGGCCGTGGTTGGACTTGCAGCAGATCATGAGTCCGTCGAACAGGAAGATGTGACGCTCGTGTTTGGCGCCGACCCGCGTGAGCGTCCCCTCCATGATGAACTCGTTGCAGCACTGGCCGATGTCTTTGCCCTCCCAGCCGTCGATGTTCCTCTGGATCTCATTCATCTTCTTGATGGCCAGATGTTTGCCCTTCATCTGCTGACTGTAGAAGCGGCACGCCGACTCGCTGAGAGACACACGACACAGACGACCATCAGGAGACGACGGCAGAAAAACACGGCTGGGCTGACTATCGATTCATGAGCCAATCATTACGATGAGCTGATAATGATTCTTTAATCCTAAGATTGATCTTTTAGTCTGATTTTATTAATAATAATCACTAAGCTTTGTTACTTTTGACATGAAAGTGTCAGGGTTCAAATCACTAAAATCAATCAGTTAATGTGGTTTTGTTGTTCTTTAAAGTGTGGTGACAGATCGCCGATCCTCTCTTCCTCTTTACTACTAGTAATAGCAGCAAACAAACATGAATAAACATCAGAAGCATCAGAACAACTTACTCAGTCATGGAATAAATCAAGAAAGATGCGAATAAAACAACTTTAGATCCATGTCACCTAACTTCACATTTACCTCAGGAAAGAAACTCAAATTTATGACTTTAGAAATGAGCATTTTAAATATATGCACTGTTTTACATATTCATTATATATTTCTTAAACTACTGTCTTCATTATTTGATGCATGTTTAAAAAAAAAAGTCATAAAATACAACATATTGGAGCAGAAACACAAATTTCTTCTTACAAAGTTGACTTAAAAAACTGCAAATAAAATGTTTGCATACAACTTGCATACAGTTTTTATTTGATTGTTGATTATTATATCAAAAAGGGCTATTTAGTATTTTAATGTAATATTTTGGGCTCTGTTGTTTTCTTTTGAATTTTAGTAAAACTGAAATATTAATATATTTACCATTTTTATTTTTATTATTATTATTATTATTTTTATTTTACCTTTTTAATTTTAGTATAACTAAAATATTATTATAGTTTTTATTAACATTTTGAATATTTGGGTTTTTATTTAATTGTTTTTAATTTTAGTATTTTGAGTTTGTCATTTACATTAGCTCTTTTTTTACATGTCTATATAGTTTTTACTTTTATTTCAGTTTTAGCCGTTTCAGTACATCACATTAAACTAAATAAAACTGGAAATGTTGTAGCTGAAATAAAAAAAAAGTTTAAAATAATTACAATATAATATAATTTTTCTCTGTTTTTAGTTAACTATAATAACCCTGGAGGAGAGATTGTTTTCTTTAGAAACATTGATATGTACTACACCTAATATATATCCAAATAAATCAATCTGAAATCAGAATCAAATCAAATCAAGAGCTTTTGAATCAGAATCAAATTGATTAGTGAAATCTGTGTCAAACTATACTGATGGAAAACATGAAAATATCAGAGTAAAGCTGAAGTAAACAGTACAATCCAGTGCTGTGCAATGATTAATCATGACTAATCACCTACAAAACAAAAGTTTTTGTTTACATAATATATGTGTGCGCACTGTGTACGTATATATATATATATATTGAAAATAGTTACATGTATGATGTATATATATATATATTTAATATGTAAACATAACATTTTTCTTAAATATATCCATGCATGTGTGTCTATTACACACAAAAACTTTTATTTTGGATGTGATTACTCATGATTACTCACTGCACAGCACTAGTACGATCACTGGTGAGGATGAGGAAGGAAGGGGAGATGAATCTGCTCTTCACACACGTGTGTCTCTACAGCACTGAGCACTAAACCAAGTCCTGGAGGTTCCTCAACGCCTTTACATAACCAGTTACCAATGTCCAATCAGCTTTAGGATCAACAGTCCTCCAGGACCTGAAGGAGACACGCTTCTACAGCACCACAATGACTCTAAGATGTTCTTAGTAGGAGCAGGAGCCTGATTGAGTCTGGAGTTACAAATCACAGGACGAGGATGAGAGAGGAACTACTTCAAGACGTCTTACTTCTGAGTGTGTTTGTGGACACGCTGAGACCGCAGACTGTCCCTCATCATGACCGCGGCTCACTGAAGAGCGCCACACGCTGGAGCAGAGCCACACTACACTGTTACACTAGTGTTACACTGTTACCCTCAACACACACACACACACACCAAAAAAATGAACATTTGCGCTCAACCTCAGTCTATCTCCTGTCGTCACATCAAAATACAGCCACATTTGTTTAGAGCCGTTTTGGATCTGAGCAGATTTCTCTCCTGATTCAGATCAGAGGAAATGTTATTATGGATTATGGATTATGGGTTTGTCTTCTCAAGATGTGAACTGATGGACTGGAGTGGTGTGGATTACTTGTGGATTATTGTGATGTTTTTATCCGCTGTTTGGACTCTCATTCTGACGGCACCCATTCACATCCATTGGTGAGACAGTGATGTAATCAAACATTTCTACAAATCTGATGAACAAACAAACTAATGTTCCTAATCACTAATGAGCACATTTTCATGTAATGTTCGTTTTTGGGTGATCTATTGCTTTAAACCAGTTTTTCAAATATTTAACCTCTTCATAACCAAGAGCTGTTTTACACTAAACTGAAATCGCTCGACTCTCAATTAAACGTGGCATTAGTAAAATCAAGAATAGCGATTCTCCAAACAATTCTGCTCAACTAAATCAACTTTTCATCAACACGGCTGAATTCAGATCATCTGAGATGAAGCTCATAACGATCAGGACGCAGCCGACGGATTCTTTGTTCTGGTCTAAACAGCAACAGCGTTCACATCTGCACGAATAAAGGGGGAAAGTGATGAGGAACAGACACGTACCGTAAGATCAGCCATCCTTTCCACATACACGAACGCATAAAACCACAAAAACACGAGCAACAGCGCGAAACCAGCAGAAATCAGGTCAGATCCTCATGATTCCCTCAGAGAGCGAGCGAGTGAGACCCAGAGCCGCTTTCCTCCTCATTCTCTCTCTCTCTCTCTGAGAACAATAACAGCCGGGACGCCCAAACCTGACGCAACAGACCCTCCACCTCCACCCGTCCCGCTCACCGCTATTTTAGGGTCAGAGGGAAACACATGAGGGCCTGATGGGTGGAGACCCGTACGCGTGTGTGTGAGAAACGCTTTCATCACATGTGTGTTTATGAGACGAACGGGACACAATGGGCAGCCAATCACTCCAACCGTAACAGTTTAGAACCTTAACAGCATGTTAACACACACGTCATGTCATCTGAATTATGATCAATTACCTTTATAATTAGAATTCGATATTTACTTACAATTTTTTTTATAATAAACCTGTTATTAAAGTAATAATAATAATAATAAAAAAATAATAATAATAATAAATAAATAAATAAAAAAAAATAGTAAAAAAAAAAAAAAAATACAATGAATAAAGTGTAAAAAAAAGCAGAAAGTTTCCTGTTAGGGTTATAGTTGCTGTATATAAAAACAATACAAGTCTATGCAGTGTCTACATTTAGAGAGCTGAGTAAACGTGTGTGTGTGTGTGTGTGTGTGTGTGTTTACCTGAGGCGTCTCTTGGCGAGGCTCTTCGAGCAGATTCTCTCCATGCTGCTCTGCAGGTTCAGTAGGGCTGTAATGGCCTGTTTCAGACACTCTTTATCCTCCTCATCCTCACTCTTCTCCTCCAGTTGCTGTAGACGAGCAGACAGACGGTCAACACACAGAGACGGTAAGTATCTGGACTCATTTGATGACGCTTTAAGTCAGGCTTTCTCAAACCTGGTTACATCAGTTGATGGTAAAATAATTAACTAAGCCACAAAAAAGTCACATTTAAATAAATAATTTTAAAATTAAATTATATTAAATATTATATTAAAATTAATTGATAAATATAAAAAATATATATTTTTTTATAAAATAATCACAAACACTTACTGAAATCAAAAAATGTAAAAAATGAATTTAAAAATAAAAGCTAATCAAAATAAAACAAAAAATAATTCATAAAAATAATTCAAAAATAAAAGCAAATCGTAAAACAGAAAATTAAACAAATAATAAAAATAATTTTAAAATAATTCAAAATGAAAGCAACAAAAAACACTTACTGAAAATGAATAAAATCAAAAATGTAAAATATGTATTTAAAAATAAAAGCTAATAAAAAAAATAAAAAAATTAAACCATAAAAAAATAATTAAAATATAAAAGCAATTAAAAATATAGGAAATTAAATAAATCAAAATATTTTAAATAATTCAAAATAAGAGCAAATTTAAATAACATAAAACAACAATCACATCATAAAAACATTAAATTAAAAAATAAATTAATAATTAAATAAAATAATAAAACATTATTAAATTAATTAAATGATATAGTAAAATAAAAAATAATGATTTTAAAAACTGATTTAAAATGTATTAAATAAAAATCAAATATAGAAAATTAGTATTTTTTAATAAATGAAAGCAAATCAAAAAACACTAAAAAATTAATCAAATCAAAAATGTAAAAAATGAATTTAATAATAAAAGCAAATCAAAGTAAAACTGAAAATTAATTAATCATAAACATAAAAAAACATAATAATTCAAAATAAAAACAAATTGAATCAAACACTTACAATTACATCATAAAAACATTAAGTTAAAAAAATAAATTAATAATTTAATAAAATAATAAAACGTTAACATTAATTAAATGATAATGTAAAATCAAAAATGTAATTTATATTAAAAAAATAATTAAATAATTTTGACCCATACAATGTACAAATACACCCGTGATACTTAACACTGGTTTTGTGTTCCAGAGTCACAAATAAAATATGTACTACTAATTAATTACATCTTTAAAAAGAACGCTTCGGTGTGAACGAGAGGTCTGTACGTGGCAGAGATTTGCCTGTTTCTGCTCCATAAATCCCTCCGAAAGAATCCAGGAAAGCAGCTTAGGGCTGCTGGGAATGCTGGAGCTCTGGAAGAGGCACATGTTCACATCCTTGTGACTCCAGACACAATCACTGATCCCAGATCCATCCACACCAGTGAATGTAGGCCAATACAATCACACAAGTATTCCTCAGACTTTAGGACCATTTTTAAATGAAGACAATTATTTGTGCCTCATTTGGTTTCAGAAGTACCGCATGAGTCAGTGAGGTGCATTGTGGGACGCGTCTGAGACACTCGCCTTTAAAATCTCGAAGTAATGCAGACAGTGGTAGACGGGCGTGAGGAGTAACCGCGGTAAAACGTACTGCACGGCCTCTTTGAACCCTTCGCAGATGGACTGAAACACAAAGACACACGTGTTCATGTCGATATAGCGATACATTCACAGTCGTGTTCCCACAGTGCCGTGCGTCTGCGACTCTGACCTGCAGGTAGATGGCGGCTCCGGGTTTGGACAGCTGACTCAGGAAGTGGTCGTGGAAGCCGCTGCGCAGGATGTCCTGTGCGTACGTCTCGTAGGGGTCAAAGGCCAGCTCCTGAAAATGGCCCACGCCCCACAGTTAATCAATGACACGCCCGCGCTGACCTCCATTGTTACGCCACGGGGTCAGACGCCGTGAGAGCCGCCGTACGCCGACACCCGTGCGATCGTGAGAACACGCCACGCTCGCACAATCACCAACGTTACAACAACTACAGAAACACTCTTAAATACAAGATTTTGACAAGATCACTGATAAACACAAATAAAATCATCTTACTAACAGTGCTAGGTGACACAGCTTTAAAACAAATGATAATAATATAAAAATATATTTTAATATACATTTACAATACAAATTCAATATAAATATAAATAATATGTCATTTTTAATGTAATTTATTATTATTAATTGATAATTAAACAAATTATTAAAAATAGTATTATTAATATTATTAAATAAAAATATTACATTATTAAATAATTATTAGAAATGTATAACAATCAAGCAGTTGATTATGAAATATAATATTTCTGGGAATAGAAGTAAATACAATTAATTACATTATTACTATTATTATTAATTAATTAAAAATAATTAATTAATTTAAAAATAACCAATACAAAATTATAATTATATAAAATAAATAAAATCATAACTATAAATTACATAAAAAGTACACTAAAAATTAGTTATTACTAGTTTCAATTAAATAATTTATTATACATTGTAATGATACTGTTAAATAAATATTATTATTATTATTATTAATAAATTAATTACATTATTAAATAATTATTAAAATTGCTATTAATTAAAAATCATGTAGTTGATTATTAAAATACAATATTAAGCATAAAAAATAAATACAATGACATTACTACTACTATTGTAATGAACTTAAAAATAAATAGTTAAATATTATATTTACATAAAACAAATGTATATTTATACATATTATACGAATACAATTAAATGATTACTAGTCTAATTAAATTTCAAAAATGAAAAAATGTATTATGAATTATAATGTTACTGTCTTAACATTATAATAAACAAGCCTTATTATTACTATTATTATTGAATTAAAGTAATTACTTTATTACTACTATTATAATTAATTTACAAAGACATAATTCAATTATAAATATAAAATATATAAAATTATTATTATTATTATTATTATTATTAAATTAGGGTAACTATTAAAAGTTATTATAAATAACGTAATATTAATAATATTAATAATGTAATATTAATATTAAATTAAATTAATTATTAACTAATATATGATAAATGATGCTATTATTAAATAAAATAAATACATTAAAATATTATTACATTCAAACAGTTATCATTTTAATATTATTAATAAATCAAGTAAATTAGGGTAACTATTAAAAGTTATTATAAATAACGTAATATTAATAATATTAATAATGTAATATTAATATTAAATTAAATTAATTATTAACTAATTTATGATAAATGATGCTATTATTAAATAAAATAAATACATTAAAATATTATTACATTCAAACAGTTATCATTTTAATATTATTAATAAATCAAGTAAATTAAAAAATGTATTATTTTTAATTACAAATTAAATATAATAAATTACGCTATTATTAAATAAAACAATTAAATTATTACCACTATTATTATTATTATTCCTAAAATGTTGAGTAATTAAATAATTTACTATAAATTATATGATTGATTATTGTTATTAATAATAATAATAAAGTTTGCAAACAAAAATCATGAATTGACTGATTTTCAACTGTAGGTGTGACTGCGGTCACTGCACTTTGCCGAAAAGAATGAAATCCACCGCATGCTTTGAGACGTGGCTATATGAAATGAGCGTGTGTTATCTGTGAGCGTCTGACCTCAGCGAGGTCCTCGAAGCAGCTGCCCACCAGCGGGTGAGGACTGCCCTCGTCCGTCATCTCCACCGTGTCCTCGATGAGCCCCAGCAGCTTCACCGTCACCTCATGGATGTCCACGATCCGGCTGAAGATGTTCTCCACGTCCTGCGGGAACACACACGGGTGAGCGGGGGAACGAGCCGCGGGAGGATGGTGAAGAGCGGGACTCACGTGAGGGGAGAACAGCATGGCGTTGGAGGCGAAGGGCTCGCGGAACACCTTGATGATGAGGTTGAGGTCGCGCAGGTACTGACGCACCTCCGCCATGAAGGCCTTCACCAGGTCGTAGTAGGTCTGCTCCTCCGCCGCCGACGGCTCCTCGTCCATCAGAGGAAACACGCTGATGTCCTCCTCCACCTGATGGAACATGTCCATCAGCACCTGCAACCATAGCGACAGGGGCGGGGCTTCAGACAGAGCTGGGCGGAGCTTTAATCCGCAAACGCGAGACGACAAGAACATCGACACTGACTCACAATGACAAACACCGGTCAACAAAACACCAGCTTCACGGCTTCAGCTGATCTCCGTCAAAATAAGATTGTGGATTTGAACATTAATACCCATTAATAATTTTAATAATACCCATTAATGTCATTTTATAGTTCCATCATGAAAAAAAAATATTATCGTATTTTAATTAAATATTTATTTTTGTGTATTTTCATTTAATAATAATACATATCAATAACAATTTGTATTATTAAATTATTATTTTTTAAAAAAAAAGTAACACTCTAAATTACAATAATAATACATCATGTTATGTTTTATAGTGCAATAACAAAAATTTGAGGACAAATGTAATACACGTTGTTAATAATGATAATGTGATTTTTACTATTATTAAGTACTAAAGTATTATAAGTATTAAAAAATAATAGTAATACTATTTTATTAATAATGTATTACATTTGAAAATGCAATAATAATATCTCTTATTTTGTTTTCATTTGGCGTATCATTATTATTATTATTATCATCCAATATAAATATTTTTTAAATAAAGACATTATTATATAATATAATATAATATATTATATTATTTTCTTTTTTTATATAATATTAATATTTTATCTTTATTTTAACATATTTATTTAATGTTTATTTTCAATTATGTAACATTATTAATTATCAAGAATTTAATTATTATTTAATTTAAAAATATAATAATTTATTATTGTGTTTTGATTTTGTTGAAATTTATGATTTGATTATTTTTTTGTTTTTTATGGTTTTTTTAATTTAAAAAGTACTACTATTATTATTAATAATGTATTATTATTATTACTATTATTTTTTAAATACTTATACTTAATAATAATAATGACATTATCAATATTAATAACAATGTGTATTACATTTTCTCAAATATTTGTTGTTTTACAGTAAAGAATTGCAATAATATTTATTATTTTGTTTTTATTTGTTTTTTATTTAATAATAATAACAATAATAATAATAATTATTATTATTATTATTATTTAATAAAAATATTTTTTAAATAAAGATTACTTATATATTATATTCTTAAAAATTCTTAAAAATTACAATCATAATATTTCTTGTTTTGCTTTATTTTATTTAGTATTTTTTATTTTTCGTATGCAATATTAATAATTAAGAACATTTAGATTTGTACAATAATTATTGATTTAATTGAAAAAATATAAAGTATTAAAAAAAAAAAATTTACTATTTGAAAAGTATTACTATCATTAATGTATTATTATTATTAACAATTTTTAAAAAACATTTATACTTCATAATAATAATAATTATTATTATTTAAAAAAAGAACATAATGTGTTCGGTGTGCTGCACCTTGTCGGCACACATGGCCACAGTGATGTCCTGCTGCGAGATCTCATAGTGGCGAATGTTTCGCACGTAGTTTCCGGCCAACTTCAGTATATCGGCAGAGATGTACTCCAGCACCGCCACGATGTACACCGACACCTGATGATCGATCTTATAACCCAGAACCTCCTGCAGGAGACAACAGAGCCATCAGTGTCACACCATCACAAACAAGGACGTCAGTGAAGCACAGGAGCGTCAGCGCCCTCGTCTGGACAACAACGGTACTGCAGACTCAAATCTACACTGATTTTTATTTTTAGAATTTTATGAAGTAAACTTAAAAAATAACTTTAGCGCTATTTCTACAATCATTTTAGGTGAATATATTATAAACTACAAAAGGCGCAGCACCTTGAGGAGCGGGTGAATCTTGTCGACGGGCAGCGCCAGCGGGTTCCTCCTCTTCCTCTTCTCTATAGCGGCCTGAGCGTCTGCGATGGCCCATTTCTCGATGGGGTGCGGAAAACTCCTCTGCACGCGCTCCTGAACAACACAACAACACACGTGAGAAACACACACGGATCACACGTGGAGCGTCACAACATCAAACACCGACAGATGAACAGACGCTTCTTCAACACAACACAACCACAGAGAGGAGGAAGAGGATGACGATGATAGAGGAGGAGGATAAATCAAAGGAATCCAAAGCGTAGGGATCTGAGCATGATAAACCGCTGACGGTTTAACATGATCTACAGCACAAACTAAAGCACCTGAGCGTCTCACAGCGCCGTCTGTGAGGAACAACCAAAACACCGCACGAGTTAGTCGACAGCAAACCTGCATTTATTTGATCAAAAACACTGGAAAAATAGTGAAATAGTTTTAGAATGTAAAACAGCTGTTTTCTATGTGAATATCTGTTCAAATGAAATTTATTTCTGTGATCAAATCTGTATTTTCAGCATCGTTACTCCAGTCTTCAGTGTCACATGATCCTTCAGAATCATTCTAATATGCTGATTTGCTGCTCAGCAAACATTTATGATTATTAGCAATGCTGAAAAAAATATATCTTTGTGAAAACTGTCAGACATTTTATTTGACATCTATTTTGTCACTAATAGAGCAGAAGCATCATTTGTCGTGTGCTGCAGTGGTGTGTGATGGTGAGTTCACGACTGTGATCCGCCTGACCGCGTGTGTTTAGTTTTACACTAGTGTCGTGATGCGATAAACGTGACGACGACGGCGTTCACCTCCACATCCTGTACGGTGCGCGGCTGAGCCTGACACAGAGTGTTGAGCAGCACCAGGATCAGGCCCTCGATGTACTGCAGCGCCTCCTGCTGGGACGACAGCTTCGGGTGCACCTGATTCAGCACCTGAAACACACACACAACAATAGGAAACCACTAAATCATATTAAAAAAAAAAAAATTAGATTTTAAACAGTTACTAAAAACAATCATAAACATGTAAATACATAAATAAATAAATAAATAATTGTAAAATAAAATAAGTGGTTACCAAAAATGAAATCATAAAGACATAAAGATAAAACAAAAAATTGTAAAATAAAAAACATAAGTTACTAAAAATGGAATCATAAAAATGACAAAAAATAAAAAGTAAAATAAAAGACATAAGAGTTACTAAACATTAAATCATAAAAATTACAAAAAATAATAATTGTAAAGTAAAAGACACAAAAGAATGACTAAAAATGTAATCATAAAAATGTAAAAATAAAATAAATACTGGTAAAAAAAACAAAAACAAAAAAACAAAGCAGTTACTAAAATGTAAATCAAAAGAAAAAACAAATTAATAAATGTAAAAATTTAAAATAAAATTCATAAAACAGTTACTAAAAACTGAATCATAAACATGTAAAAAATAAAATAAATAATTGTAAAATAAAAAAACAAATGGGTTGCTAAAAATGAAATCATAAAGATGTAAAAATAAATAAAAATTGTAAAATAAAAAACATAAAACAGTTACTAAAAATTAAATCATAAAAATGTAAAAAACAAAATAAATACTTGTAAAAAAAAAACAAAGCAGTTACTAGAAGTTAAATGATAAATGTCAAATTAATAAAACATTGAAAAAAAAAATCTAAACATTAAAGGTAAATAATGAATATCTATATTAAAATAAATAATTTAAAAATACAAATACAAACACTTAATGTAAAGTTTTTTTTAAAAAAAGTTATTTTAAAATAAAAGCAACCAAAATAAATAATGAATCAATCCTAAAACACTAAATATTATTACTTATGTACTTTAAAATGAGCAATATAAGGTACATCGGAGCAACACCTCAGAAACAACGGAACAACATCCAAGCAATACAAACACCAACAACACACAACAAAAATACTAAAACTTTAACTAAAGCCAAAATGAACAGTGTAAATAGAATTCAATAAATCAAATGAAATCTGTAATAGTATCTGAATGAGACGTCTCGAATCAGACGAGTGTTTTTATTCTTCCTCACAGCTGACTGTGTGTTTATGACTGAGTTTCTTCAGCCTCCACAATGACAGATGTTTACAAACGCAGCGTAATGCAGCGTCTGAGGGATTGTGGGTATTCTAGTGAAACGTGCCTGAGGACATCTTCCTGTTGAGACATCGTCGCTCAAACGCGACACGCGCTCAGTTCCTCAAGTGAATCTCAAGAGTGTGTTCATCGGTGTCTGTGGAAACACACAACACAACAGAGTGACGGACAGCTGTCAATCACTCCCGAGGAGGAGACGGCAGGATCAGCGCCTCCACTTCCCCTCAGTTATTATCCACTCCACAGATACTGCATCCTGTGATCACACACACTTTACCCTACTGTACCATAGTACAGGATTGACGTCAGACGCTCATGCACAAACACGCTCGGGTCACCGGGGCAAGAAACGCAAGCGAGAAATCATGCCGTCACCGATACACCAATAAAACTCACAGTCATAAAACACAATGTCACATCGAGATCAGGCCTCACGAGCGCATGAAGAGAGAACAATTCATCACAAAAATATCAAAATAAAATAAAGAAAATATTTAAAAACGTCAAACTAAATAAAAAATAAAAATAAATAATGAATAAATAAATAAAGAAAATAAAGTTAAATAAAGCATAAATATGTAAATAAATGCAAAAAACACCTACTGTATTAAAATGAAATACAAAATATAAATATAAAAGTTAATTCAATCATAAAAGTAAATTTAAGAACTATTTAAAATTAAAATAATTTCAAAAATTTAAATGAAATAAGATTAAACTTCCAAATCGCAAAATTTACAGAAATGCAAAATAAAAAAACACTCATTAAATTAATTAAATAATATGTATATGAACTTACATATTTACATTTAAAATAGTACATAAATGCAAAAAAAAAAACAAAAAAGCAAAAGCACTAAAAACAAACAATTTTACAAAAGTTAAAATAAATCATTTTTAAAATAGAAAAAAATCTAAAGACACTAATTAAAATGTAAATCATACAAAATGTAAAAGTAAAAAAACAAGTTCATTCAATCATGAATGTAAATTTTAAAAAGCAATTAATTATTTAAAGTTAAAATAAAAACAGAATTTGAAGTTTAAATAAAAAAAACATTTAACTTCCAAATCACAAAATGTACATAAATACAAAAACACTCATTAAGTTAATTAAATATGTATTTACACTTATATATTAAAATAGTAAATAAATGCAAAAAAAGCAGTAAGAACGAATGAAGTAAAAATAAAATAAATAATATTTTTAAAATAAATCTAAACGTAAATTTAAAAAAAGCAATTAATTATTTAAAGTCAAAATCAAAACAATTTTAAAAATTGAAATGATACAAAATTAAACTTCCAAATTGCTAAATTTACATAAATGCAAACTAAAAACACTCATTAAGTTAAATATGTATATGCACTTGTATATTTACATTTAAAATAGTAAATAAATGCAAAAAAAAAAAAAAAAAAGAAAGCACTATAAAACGTATCAATTTACAAACGTAAAATTTAAATAAATAATAATTTTAAAATAGAAAAAAATCTAAAGACATTTAAGTTAATTAAATGTAAATCAACGTAAAAGTTAAAAAAAACCTTAATAAAAGTTAGTTCAATCATGAATTAATTATTTAAAGTTAAAATAAAAACAATTTTTAAAATTTATATGATATAAAATTAATTGCTAAATTTTCACAAATGCAAAATAAAAAGTTAATTAAATAATATTAAATAATATTCAAAGCAAAATTAATAATATTTTTAAAATAGAAAAAATCTAAAGGCGCCAAACTTAAATGTAAATCACACAAATGCAAAAGAAAAAAAAAATCTTAAATATGATTTATTTTTAAAATAAAAACAAAAACAAAGCTCTTACTAAATGATTTAATCATGACACAGAACTGCGATGACGGGTTATTCTGCGTCACTGCTGATAACGATTATGAAGGACAATATTACACATCCAACACGAATCCAATCATCTGAATCACGATAAGAGTCAGCGATCGCCCCACAGTCCTCAGCGGCGCTCGCGAAACACACCGTTTCCTTTTGCTTTCTGTTCTCGCGCGTGTCAGACGCGCTCGCATCACATGACGCGCCATTCCCAGCATTCCTGCGGCGGCACGACGGCGTGCTGGTATTCAGAGGGAATGTAGAGTACAGTACGCTGTGTGTGTTTGTCATCAGCCCGTTAAAGCAGCAGAGCTGTGAGCCAGTAAACAAACACACACACACACACACACACAGAACATCATCAGACTGCACAAGCAGCACAGTTTGAGTCATTCGTCGCTAGCGATAGTGATCCTGCAACCGGTTAGTTTGTGAAAGACGACGAGTCCTCAGAAAAAGGAAGCTCCAGAAAGGCCGTCTGGCTTTGATCAGCTCTTATTGCACAAACACGTCTC
>JAHKKF010522556.1:0-12015 GCA_019740295.1 Labeo calbasu
TGAAGCATCAGTGAGCATTTGAACCTTCTGTAATAGTTGCATATGAGTCCCTCAGTTGTCCTCAGTGTGAAAAGATGGATCTTAAAATCATACAGTCACTGTTGGAAAGGTTTCATATACACCAAATTTTTCTGAAGAACAGCAGGGGACAAACAAGGGTCTCATGAACAACTAATTTTTACAAACTCAACTATTATTTTCTCTTGTGGACAATATGTAAATATGTAAACCACTTTAATGTGAAATACCTTATTCGGGTCAGTACTAAATAAAAAATAACATGCATTTTGTATGATCCCTCTTATATAGGTAAAATAATTAACATGTTGCAGATTCTGCAAGGTGTATGTAAACTTTTGACCTCAACTGTATGTCCAACTTTATCTACATGCATAGGCCTACAGTATACTCACATAAAGCAATATAAAGAATATATATATATATATATATATATCCTCACATTAAACTGAATCTGTGCGTAGTCTCTGTCCTCTAGATTCAGTGTCCAGTAGTGAGAAGGGACAGACAGCAGCTCCCATTCACCATCATTCATGAACTCTCGTGTGTCATTGGCGATTTCCTCAGCAGGCCTCCACAGAGCTAAATCCACTTCGTTCACTGCCAGAGAAACATATCAGCAGTTCATTGTGTTATTGTGCAATTAAGTGTTTATGTTGGCAGGTTTGTGAGGAGTTTATTTCAAATATGTCAGCTTTTAAAAGATTCTAACCAGGCCTGATCAAAAACACTCAGTAATCACAGCAACTCTCATTATACGGAGGCCAGCTTGTTTGGAAAGCACACGCTGTGTACGAGCGAGTAATTTACCTGAGTGGAGCCAGCTGCGAAAGGTCAGAGTGCAGTTCTGCTTGTCAAAGGGAAAGGCATAAATCTCCAGGTGACAGGCTGAGACCACCTGGATGGGTTTGTAGTTTTTTACTGTTCCCGAGCAGTTGACATAAACATATGGGATGACTGGGGATTTGCCAACATCGACGCTGGAGAGATAGGAAGACGTATGATGCAATGAGAGTTTAACTCGACAAAATTCATTTCCAAACACAAAAGGAGCTGGGAGAGATACATCTGTCATGTACATACAATTCACTTATGATGACATCAGGCACCCAGATGGCATCCGAGGACAGCGAAATTTCAGTGATTTCATCAAACTCTTCAGGATCCCAAACAAGAAACTCATCGTTCCATATCTGAAACATTAGAGTAATACGGTTTACTGTTACCACCTAGAAGGTCCCATGAGAAAGATTCAGATCTCTTAAATATCAGATTCCATGCATTTCAAAATCGGATTATTGTGTATGTGTTTCTTCGCTGGATCTGTCTCGTAAAGATAAAATTAAATGGGCTTTATGAAACCTGCTCATTCATTGTATTCTTCTTTTATAGGGATGACTAAGACGTGCAGTTTATGTGGGCACTCAGGTATGTATAAAATGTGTAAAATATACTGATATATTTGTATGTTGAAAGTACACTTCCAGTCAATATTGTTTTTGAACAGTAAGAAGTCTTTTCTGCTCTCCAAGCCTGCATTTATTTGATCCAAAGTACAGCAAAAACAGTAACATTTTGAAATATTTTTTACTATTTAAAATAACTGTTTTCTATTTGAATGTTTTAAAATTTGTTTCTGTGATCAAAGCTACATTTTCAGCATCATTACTCCAGTCTTCAGTGTCATATGATCCTTCAGAAATCATTCTAATAGGCTGATTTGCTGTTTAAGAAACATTTATTATTATTATTATTTGTTATTAATATTATCAATATTTAAAACAGTTCAGTACATTTTTTTCAGCATTCTTTGATGATTTTATTTAGCAAGGATGCTTTAAAGTGATCAAAAGTGATGATGAAGTCATTTGTAATGTTACAAAAGATTTCTATTTTGGATAAATGTTGTTCTTCTGAACTTTATATCCAAGAAACCTGAAAAAAGTCTACTCAACTGTTTTCAACAATAATATTAATACATGTTTTTTTGAGCAGCAAATCAGCATATTAGAATGATTTCTGAAGGATTGTGTGACTGGAGTAATGATGATAAAAATTCAGCTTTGAAATCACTGGAATAAATTACATTTTAAAATAGAAAATGGTTATTTTAAATTGTATAAAATATTCCATTTTTTATGTTTTTGCTTTTCTTTGGATCAAATACATGCAGGCTTGGTGAGCAGAAGAGACTTTTTAAAAAACATTAAAAATCTTACTGTTCAAAAACTTTTGACTGGTAGTGTAAATATTAAGGTAAAAGGCAAAAGACAGAAGGTTTGATTTCAAGAGATTACATTGCAAAAAACATTTAAAAACAGCTACTATAAACAATCTGCATCAGACTGATCTGAATAAAGTATGTCAGCAATATACAATAATGCTGCTGTGTATTTAGCTATGAATTGTTACCACTAATTAGACAAATTAATGATACCAACTTGGCGATACCAAATGCTGGTGGTCACTTTCTGCATCTGTCCATCCTGTGAAAAGACGTGTAAATTTACTTTATTTTACTGACATGGAAACACACTTTAATAACCGTGCAATACATATGCACTGCATAAAAAACCTTGGCATGAAAATTGTTCATTGTATGACCACTGTTACTAGGCGGTTAGTTGTATTAGTAATAACCTAATCTCTCTAACGGTTGAAATGCACTTACCACATCTAGGACGGATTGGATTATAAGGTCAATGTAAACGGTTGTTGGTTTGGTCCAGTTCTGGACAGGCCGGACTCCAGAGTTATATTTGCGAAGCAGTAACCTGGTGAGCTGGTTTAGAGCAGATCTCTTTGGTTTCTCTGGGACTAACTCAGCCTGTGGAATAACTGTGCAGAAATGTTAATCAATGCAGATCTTACTTGACTTGCTTAAATTAGAATTACTAGTACAGTTTGTCAGCATATTAAATTCAGTCACATTTGTTCTACAATTCACAGTATTTATATATTACACTGAAAGGTGGATTTATAAACAGTCTAAATAGTCTTAAATGTTTTCTAGTTTTGTTTTATCTTTTGAATATTAAATATTCATGCAAATAGCTACAACTGAATGATTGTATAACTAATACGACACAAAGAAGAAGAAGCACTGGACTTACCTGACAGTAACAAAGATAGCAAAAACACAGGACTCATCCTAACAATTAAGAGGAAAACTGCAAACAGATTCAAGTCAGTTTCCACCTCCTTTGTCCCAGCTTTTAAAGATTAACCCTCTCACAAAATGTGTTTTATTCCAGTAAAATGCAATGGAGCATCAGAACGGTCGTTGTACACATGACTGCAACAAATGCACAGCGGCAACTTGCTCACCACTCTAGCAAATTGATTTTCCATTATGATGGTAAGAAGATCTGGGTTTAGTAAATAGGATGTGTACTCTGACTGCTCAATTCATGGACCCTAAGCAAAGTATACTACTAGAGCTTAATGGGTTATAAAACATACATAATCACAATTATGCGATAATCTGTAAAATCATCTAAAAATGCTTATTTTAATTATAATTACGTATTGAACATTATTGAATATTCTAATGCTGCTTTTCTAAATGAGATAAAGGAAAACAAATAGATGCATATTTTAGCAACATCATTGTCGTGTGTTTTAAATGTGGTAATGACATTTTTTTGTCTTAGACAATCTTTGATTATAAGTGTCTGACAGTAGCAAATAATAGTGTGAAAAAGTGAAAATGTGTAAAAAGTACAGTGTGATAGTGTATAGTACAGCATGATGCAAGTTTATAGCAGGTTTTTCTTATTTCAACAGGTGTTCAGCCTTATATTATTGCCACTGCCTGCAGACAATTCTGTCAGACTTTTTTTATTAGCAGTGTTGGGGAGTAACATGATTTAATTACAAAATAAATGCAGTCTGTTACAGTTACTGAGAAAAAAATGTGTAATTAAATTAGTTACTTATGAATAGATTACAATAGATTACTTATTAAAGATTACAAAGGGGGTTACAGCTGAATATTTTTCTGAAGATTTGATTGATTGAAATGTTGACATGTTTATTTGATAACTGTTTTATTTCCTATTTGGGTTTATATGCTTTACTTTTTTAAATTAACTGTTTTTTTTCTAAGGCATTGTTAGATGCCAGTATTTCTTGTTACAGCTACGCTCTTAAAAATAAAGGTGCTTCACGATGCCATAAAAGAACCTTTTTTGTCTAAACGGTTCCATAAAGAACCTTTAACATCTGAAGAACCTTTCTGTTTTACAAAAGGATCTTTGTGGTGAAAGAAGGTTCTTCAGATTATAAAAAGGTAAGAAAGAGATGGTTCTTTAAAGAACCTTTGACTGAATGGTTCTTTGTGGAACTAGAAATGGTTCTTCTATGGCACCGCTAAAGCGCCTTTATTTTTAAGAGTGTATGCAAAGATTTAATTTCAAAAACAGTATCATATCTATTAAACTATAGGGTACAGTAGGGTGTTTTAGGTGATTTTTCCTAAATAACCACAAAATAACTATGGACCACATTGACAAGAGTGATGCTTCACTGTGAAGCTAGCACTGGTGATGTACTGGATTTGACAGTAATTGATTTAATTTTCAACAGTAAGCAAAAAAGTGATTTAAAGCTTATTGTTTTGTAGAACAGTAGGGCCTGTAAATAGGGAGTATGTGTTATTTAATAAAAATATAATTATATTTTTAAAATGACAGATTTTTTTTTCTCAAACAGTGGGGTAAAACACCCCCAGGGGCAATGGGAAATTACTGCAGCTACTCTGTTTTGAACAATAAATCCCTTTGTTTTTCCATCAAATGTATTCTAACTAGTTGGTTGAATAAAAACATTTGGACTTAATATTTAAAAATTACCTCAAGTTAGCATCAGGTAGCTAGTTAGCTAGAAAGTTAGCATCAGCTAACAACATTTTCAAACAGGCTATTATAATTTTGTCATTCGTAATTATTTGATTATATTCTTTTTAATTTTAAGCTAAAATGCCTGTACTATGATTTAGCTGTAAATGTATAAAGCAAAGTGCTTTGTAAGACTGGGGGACATTTTACCCCTCCCATGGGGGCATTTTACCTTACCTGTGGGGCAAAACCCCCCTTGGTACAAATGTATTTTTTGTTAAAAATCTAATACCATGAAAACTCTGGACATTTTTCATACTTTATAATTTATGTAAATGTGATTTTAAATATGTATTTAACCTCAGAATGATCTTAAAGTAAAAAGACATGCTAAAGTCTGATTTTGTGGTGGCTGTGCTTTAAAATTAACTTATTATAGGCTAATCTTAATTCAAGTGATGAAGGATTTTGAAAGCCTGACAGTAATCAGTGTTGAGTAAAGTGGGGGAAAATGCCACCATGGGGTAAAACGTCCCCCGCCCCCCCTACTGTTTTTCCCAAAATAACCACAAGATGATACATTTTTTATTGTAACTATGGACTACTTTTACAAGAGTGATGTAGAAATTTTCACCATGACACTTACACTGGTGATGTACCAAGAGAAAATGGATTTCACAGTAAATGATGTAATTTTCAGCAGTAATAAAAAAGTGTTTTAAAGCTTGTTGTTTTGTAAAACATCACAGTTATATATGATATGAGAACAGCAGGTCCTGTAGATAGGGAGTATGTGTTATTTAATAAAAAAATATATTGCTATTTTCAGAATGACATAACTTTTTTCTCAAACGTAGTCAGTGGGGTAAAACACCCCCAGGGGGCAATGGGCAATTACTGTAGTTACTTTGTTCTGAACATCAAATCCTTTTTACATTCCATGTTTTATGTTTAAAATTTTCTTAAAAATTATGTTAAAAATCTATGAACATTTTCATACTTGGTTTATAATTTATGTCATTGTCACTAAAACTATGATAACTTTTCTGAACAGGTTTATCTTTTGTAAATTTACAGTCTTTAAGGGGTGTAACTCTACCTTGTTATGATTTTAAATCTATATAAAAATACATGCAAATGTCTGATTTTGTGGTGGCAGTGCTTTAAAATTAACTTATTATAGGCTAATCTTAATTCAAGTGATGAAGGATTTTAAAAGTCTGATAGTAATCAGTGTTGAGTACTGCTGTAAGTTTAACCTTTCCTGCTTTTAATGTTTAAAAATGATTAACAGTTGAAAACAGAAAATTAGAAAAGGAATCTAATGTAATCAGTTGCATTACTTTAATAAAGTAATTTATTGCATTTTAAATAGGGTATCTTGTAATCTTTAACCTATTACATTTCCAAAGTAACCTTGCCAACAGTGATTATTAGTTACTGCCAGTTTTATGTACATACCCTACCTAAAGTAACTATTTCCCGCCAAAAAAAATCGTACTATGGTAAGTCACTGTCAACGAAATTAAAAGAACGCTTTATACACTTTTATATTAAAAACTGCAGTTACAAAATCACTGTGGGATTTTTTTTAAAGTGTAAGAAACTTTATTATTAATGCTAGTTTGCACCTTTTTTGACGTCTAATTAAATCGTTTACATTGCTTGTATTCTTCAGGAAACAACATAGGCATTTATTTTAATTATTTTTAATTGTTTTATTTGTTTTAGTCCATATTACCTCTATCTAAGTGAGGCTGTAATGATTAACAGGTTCAGTTCCCAGGAAGACTCGTTTCCTTTTCTTGACTGTTTACCAAGCGCGCGCACGACGATTCCCAGCGCGTGCTCGTGTGAGCGTTTGTCCCGCTCGGCGCTTGTGTGGGTGTGTGTGCGGGGGGCATATGGAGTAGGTCACACTCCGGAGTCAGGGCGAAGAAATCTGGAGAAATATTTTTTTTAAAAGCCATTGCCATGAGAGTTGAACAGGATTTTGAACATGGGGAAACGTCTGAAAACTCGGTGAGTGTGTTTTGAAGAAACGTATTCAAATTAAAAACGATAACACGATTTGTGTTAACGATGTCTGGACACAGCATTGCCTGTCAATGTTTTATTTGCTTTAAACAGTTAGTAGATGTTGTAGACTGATTATATAACAAAGTATGTTTATAAAACCCTAAACATATAGGCCTACTATTGGAATTTCATCCTGATTTGGAACCCTAACTTTGAAACCCATTGGAACCCACTCTCATTGAAAAGCTCATAACAAGCATTACACAAAATTAATTTGAACTCTATGAATCAAATATCCAGTATGCAATATCCAGTTTATCACTTGTTTGATTTTTAGATGATTATTTGATCCCATTATGATTATTTTCAAATTATGATAAAAACTCCATTAGGAATCTTCTACAGACTGAGATTCTGCAAAAGGGTTTTAAACGTTTCAGTTAGTATTTTCCCTTAAAGTATTTTCTTTTAAATGTCTTTTCTAAATGAGGTTTTTAAATATTTAATGCTATCCTCCGTATGAAATCTAGGAATTAGTGAATTTTCTTGTGTCACTCAAGCTTGTCTATGATAAACACAAGCGCTATCTGTGTCGAGGGCCCAAAATAGAGCTCTGAGTGCTGCTCACAGGCCTCCAGCTCACCATATATGTCTTCTGCTCCCAGCCTAGGGTGTCTGGCTGCCTCCACAGCCATGCTGACATTCCCACCTGCTGTCAGAGTTTCTTTATATAGTTCTGTAGCTCCTGCATCTATTATCTGGGCCACAGACTTTTTTAAAAATGTTTACATGCCACATGCTAAAGTCTATTTTCAGGCACACTGTACTTGAAGAAAATCAAATCTGATATGGATTTAATAGAAGATGTAGACATTTTCATGGCCAAGGCTTTCGTAACTGTTGATCGGGCCAGCTACAGACTCCGCCAGCCCACGCTCATTTGACACCTGAGTCAGAAATGTGGTTATGCTGGGTGATAAATCTAAGTGCAAATTGCGTCTCATATCATGTTCTTGTTTTGATCAGTTCACACCTGCTCTTTTTTTCTGGAACGGATCCTGTTATTGAGTGGTTAATTGCTCAAGTGGGTCTTGTTATCACAAACAGAAGTATTCTCAATATGCCCGTGGCAAAGCATTTGAATTTTTGATCCACAGAAATTAAAAAACAGCATGTTTGCTTGTCTTTTTCAGAGCCAAATGCTGCTTAACCAGCTCAGAGAGATTACTGGCATTCAGGATCTGCAGGTTCTCCAGAGCGCCCTGAACGTATGTTTAGTACAGCAGCACTTATCCGTGTGTTTATAACACGAGCAGCAGATGTAATGATACTGACACGGCTATAAATAGAAAATAAGCATGACAAATGTTTGTAAATATGTAAATCATACCATGTGCGAGAGTTTCCCTTACGTTCAGCAGTGACCTAGATGTGGTACTAAAACGCAGCGTGTGCTAAAACATCAGTAGTGATGACTAATTGTGAGAAAACTCTTCATTCAGGCTAGTCAGGGTGATATCAGCCATGCCATTGGGCTGCTGACCACTCAGCCCCCGGAAGAGGGGCACACGCCCGAAGAACCAGCTGAAGCCAATAATGAGAGGAACACCTCCAATACACAGAACGGTGGGCTGAAACCACACTATTAATATCAAATGACTTTCACGTCACTGCGTTTTTCAAAGATTCATTTCTTTATATAGCAGTGTGACAGATAATGTCATGGTTTATTTTATGCTCACATAGTTCTTTTGTATGTGTTCTCAGGCCCTGCAAAAGATGACCTGCAGACCGCCATTGAGCTTAGTCTTCAGGAGTCACAGCAGGCCGAAGCGGAGCAGAGAGAGCTGTACAGGTTCACTACCAACATTTTTACACTTTCCTTCATTTTTCCAACTCATTGAATACTACTAATGTACAACTCATCTGCTTTTGGCATAAGAAATATTTGCATATGCCAACAGAACATTATGAAGTATATTTTCAATGATATTATTACCTTTATTCAGCAAGGACACATTAATTATTATTAGAACGATTTCTGAAGGATCATGTGACACTGAAGACTGGAGTAACGATGCTGAAAGTTCATGCCATCACAGGAATAAATTACAGTGTAAAATATATTAAAATAGAAAGTAATTATAATAATATTGCAGAATATTAATGCTTCTGGTCAAATAAATGGCACATAAACATGACTTCATTCAAAAAAATCTTACAGACCCCAAATGTTTGAATGGTTCCAGATCCTGCTTCCCCCTCTCTCTCCCACTTAATTTCCTGTCTCACTACTGTCCTATCAATAAAAGACAAAAGCTCCAAAATAAATCTTAAAAAAAACATCGGTAATATTAGAAACAATCAATAATATTGTGAAATGTTTTTACAATATAAAATAATGATTTCTATTTTAATATACTTCAAAATACAATTTATTCCTGTGATGCAAAGCTGAATTTTCATCAGCCTTTACTCCAGTCTTCAGTGTCACATGATCCTTCAGAAATCATTCTAATATGCTGATTTATTATTAGAATTACATGTGTTGGAACATGTTGGTTGTTTTGGAACCTGTGATTCTTTTTTTCAGGATTCTTTGATGAATAAAAAGTTAAAAAGAACAGCATTTATTCAAAATATAAATCTTGTCTAACAATATGAGTCTTTGCTATTACTTATTATCAATTTAACACATCCTTGCTGAATAAAAGTATTAATTTCTTTCAAAAAAAAATTGACCCAAAACTGAATATTGTGTGAAATATTTTCTATTTAAAATAAATGCTGTTCTTTTTAAATTTTTGTTCATCAAAGAATCCTGAAAAGTATCACAGGTTCAATATTAAGCAGCACAGCTGTTTCCAACATTGATAATAAATCAGCAAATTAGAATGATTTCTGAAGGATCATGTGACACTGAAGACTAGAGTAATGATGCTGAAAATTCAGCTTTGTTCATAGGAATAAATTAGATTTTAATGTATATTAAAATAGGAAAAACACTATTTTACATTTTAATAATGTTTCTGTATTTTTAATAGAATAAACGCAGCCCTGATAAGCATAAGAAACTTCTTTAAAAAACATGAAAAATCCTACTGATCCCAAACCTTTAAACGGCAGTGTACGTTAAGTATCTGAAACAAGTTAAATTCTCTTTTCTAGAATATACTAACCAGCCTCAGCTTGGTACTTCGATGAGATAATGTTAATTATTTGTTTTAAAGATTTGAAAGTACCTGTACAGTCAAAAATGTTACAATCAATTAAACAGTCGTCATGTTACAATTAATTTGTGTGTTACAATTGCCTCCCAAATCATTCATGTTAGCTTTTAAACAACAACCTGATTATCAAGGGCATCAAAACATGTGAATTTTATTACACCCCCAAATGTTATTTCTCAAAACAATTTAAAGAAAAAACAGAACAATTATTTCTCAAAATAATTTTTAACACCTTTTTCTTTGGCAGAGAGAGAATTTTATTAACCATATGCTGAGCAAGTATCATCACTCTAACCTGAGTGTGAATGAAACAATTTAGAGTGTTAAAATTGCCCTTTTCTCCCTTGCTACATTGGTTTTATGTGAATTTAGAAATCATGGGCACCAGTAACTGTCAGACTGTGGTCTTGACCGTCTCCTGTTTTTACTCCAGGGCTCTTGAGGTTAGTGCAGAAGAGAATGCGGCTCGCATGAAAAGAAAGAGATGTGAGGGGTCTGGAGAGAGCTGCAGCCCTGCTGACTGGATCCGACAGGAGGACTGTCCTGTGGGCATCCGTAATGTGGGAAATACCTGCTGGTTCAGCGCTGTCATTCAGGTGTGTGGAGTTTTTAATCACAAATTTTGCTTTGAGATGAAGAAAAAGACAGTATTTCCAGTATAATTAGATTGTTATGCTTGTTTGTGCATTCAGGTAAGCTTCATTTTTAGCCTAAGTTTGATATGGCTTATGAAAATAGTGTTGTGAGTGCTGGACATTTTGGTTTTATAGAATAAAACAAAAGGACTGCAGTAAGTGCTTTGTTCTAACCTGTTACTATATGATCTGGCCATACTGTGTAAATTACATTACTGGTGTTGCTAATCAATGGAGAATAGAGAATATCAGGTAGAGCGTCTGTTTTTTATTTATTTATTTTTGTTCCTGACTGCAGAAGCGTCTCAGAGCTGTAATTTTATTATATCCATTCCAGACTGAATTTAGCGAGGCTTCTCAGATGTCTGTGGTGAAATATAAGCCTTCACTGATATTGATAGATGTCTGAGCTAATTAAATAGAGCATTGTTTTGATGATGAAGAGAAGCATGAACTCATGGGGTGAGTTTATGGCTTATAGATAAGTAACAAACAGTCTTTAGTTCATTCATAATGCAGTTTAATGATGTCATTTGAAAACAACCCCAGTGTTAATATGAATATCCCAAGTATAAATACATTATTGTTACATTTTAAGTTCATTTTTTGGAATGAATGAATACTTTACAATACAAAATTGACAGTAAGCAGCACAACGGTTTTCAACATTGATAATAATGTTTCTCGAGCACCAAAATATTAGAATGATTTCTAAAGGATCATGTGATAATATGTAAAATGTATTAAAACAGAAGACAGCTATTTTGATTTGTAATACTATTTCACAATATTACAGTTTTTACCTGTATTTTTTTTTTTTCAAATACATGCAGACTTGGTGAGCATAAGAGTTTTCTTTCAGAAATATTTTAAAATTTTATCAACCCCAAATGTTTTATGAGAAACCTTTTTTGCATCTGTAGAATTGTAATATTTTTATCCTTTTTTGTGCTTATTAAAATGTTGCATGTTGATTTTTACTGACAAAAAATCGATATTTTCTGGAATTTTTTATCAAAAATGATAAGTAGACATTATTTTGCTGAGTGTGTTGTTGTGCTGGTATTTTATTTATAATAGTGATATTTGAAATGATTTTGGGGGAAAAAAGAGTAAATAAAATGTATTTAAATATAAACATAAAATTGCCAGTAGGTGACGTTAAATCACTGCAAACGTGAATCATTGAGTCATTCATTCAACCGATTCGTTCAAATGGCTGATTCATGTAACATAACACCATCAGAGACGCAAAACTCTGCTGTGGCTTTGATC